>JAQZBX010006126.1:0-14171 GCA_029593785.1 Cabassous unicinctus | reverse complement strand
TATTACCATTCATATTTTATTATGTGGGTACATATAGTGCATATACTAAATATATATAATAAAATGTGTGCTAATATTTCCAAGATTATCCATTAAACATGTTTTAATGTGCATAATATATGTTGCTAATAAATATTTGCAGAAGAATATAAAAAATGTCATTTCAAAAAGTCTTTTGTAAAAATGTTACACATTAGGAGGTGATTTAAACAATTAACACAGATAACTTAGAAAGTTACTATGCATATATAAATATGCATATGGCATTTCCTTTTATTTAAGAATATTTGAGTCTCCCCAACTAAAAGCCCAAGTCAATATACCTGTGATAAATATTATAGAGTAGATGCAAATACTGCCCTAAGCATATGTTTCTTTGTTTCTTTTGTGAATTATTACATTACTTGGGACATTTTTTATGGTTTATAATAAGATAAAATCAAACATTTTAAACTCACCTCTAAATTAGAGTGTCAAGACAGTGCCATCCAGTCTAGTAAAATTGTGAGTTAATATCAATAATATCTGCCTTTGATTAAATCTGCCTTTGCTCCATCTTAAGAAAGTGTTTCAAACGACTGGGGCAAATAATTCTCCACATGTAAAAATTTAATTTTAAGAAATCAAGGTTTATTACACACATATTAGCTTTTAACTATTACAATATCAAATGAATAAAGCATAGATTATATCTTTTTGTGTATAATTACACGTTTTAATAGAACAATTTCTAATATTCCCAGTGAAGTTACCATCCTTGTTTTTGAGTCAAATCTGAGGTATAGTTTTGGAGTAAAATGAAATGATCAGCTTACTAAAGGAGATATGGTAAGCCTAGCCATTGCCTTATTCATTCCCCCCATATAACAAAAAGATTGAAATTATTATGCTATTCTTTTGTATTGACAGGAGGAATGAATGTATGTGTTTCTAAAAATATTAAAGGGATATACTTGATTACTTTTAATTCCTTTAGACTAATAATTCTGTGGCAGTTAATTTTTCTGCATAGCAGTAAATCTAAACTCCTGTAAAAACTATACTCCAAAGGGATATGCTGCATCACATGTATCAACCTTCTTTTTAACTAAACAAAATTCTTATGGCTAGTTAAGAGAGAACGTTTTACAATGGTATTTCTGATTTACTCTAGGAAGTGTTGGAATACAACGTGACCCCACTTTAGTAGTGATGATTGTCAAAGAAGTGTTATTGATTCGTGTCTCAGTTGAAGCAGAAAAATCAATACCAGACAGCTCTAGGGGAGATGTTTCTAATGGCTTTACTGTTTTAATGTCACCTGGGAGATGCCTTTCAATGATGATCAACATGGTTATAGGAGATCAGTCCATCTGTATTCTGGACCAAATCCAAGGGTCCTCAGATTTTAATTTGGAAGGGACCCATATTGGTTCATAATTCCTTGAAAAAATAAACTTTTTTTACCAACCACACTTTTGTCCATTCAGTATCATTCAAATACTTCTGTTTTTTAAATAATTCATGAGGAAATTATAGATATATAGGTTGGAACAAATATCGCATCATTTATAATTTAACAGGAATTTCTCCTATAAAGAAATCAAAAGAACATGATAAGCAATAAAACTCTTGTACACTTTATTTCTTATCCACTTTTCCAGCAGCCATCATTAGGTAAAATTCAGTTTTTTTGCCTATCTTTTCAGTTTTCCCAGTGGCTGGTGGTGATGAAATAAGAATTTTGTTAAAGTTTCTGTCTGCATAGTCTCCAAATTTGAAATGCAGTCAAAGACTTTTTACTAGAGTGTGTAGAAAAATAATGTCTGGCTTAAAAGAGCTACCAAAACACTGATTTTGCAACATGGAATTCAGATGAATCTAACAGTACTTTGGAACACTTTAAAGAAATATAACACAACCCAGACAATCCTCTTGGAAACTACCATTTCACAGAATTTTATGATCAGCTCGAGTTAGGAGGGGAGAATCTTTTGTAACATATGCTACATCTTCTGTCATGTGTTAAAACTCTTTATAGATAATTCATCATATAAACATATTCCAGACCAACAGCTATCCTTTCTAATCAATGTTTTCCTTAAAATAGTTCCTGGACCTGTTGCATATTCTGTGATAAAAGCAAAATAATTTGTTTGTTTGAGGTATTCTTAAGTTTCAAGTAGTATAAACCCAATTCACACTGACTATCAGGTGTGGTCCAGGGCCCCCCATGAAAAACAAAAGACACTCCTATCCCAGAAAACTCTAAAGATCAGAGACTCTCTTCCAAGGAACTGGAGACAAAGACCAGCCAAGTTTTTCATTAGTTTCTTAAAGATACAAAATAAAAGTAAGATTTCTACATTCAACTACAATAAATTTAATAACTTTTGGGGAAAGAAATTTGTCATATTAGTAAGTAAATATTGATCATATAAATAGATATTGGATATAGATATGGATATAGATATGGTTATACATATACACTTACATATACATATACATATGAACCCTCATGAATATTTCCTAAAAATCAATAAAACAATACAAACATGAAATAGAAAAATTTGCTAAAGATATCAAATAACTTACAGAAAACACAAGTGGTCAATTAACATAAGAAGAGATGCTCTATTTCACAGATAAAAATTGAAATGTAAACCACGTCGACATGAAATCCTTCTATAATCCATCATTTTGCAAAAAAATTTATAAAACTTAAAAACAATAAAATTTGGCAAAGTAAATTAATGGGAAATCTTAAAGCTGCCTGTGAAAATGCAAATTGGTATAACCAATTTTGAAATTAAGTTGGTATTTTCTCCTAAATTAGAAGATGTACATTGTGGTTCTTTGAAGCTGTATGAATCCCAGAAAAAAACATTTTCTTTAATTTATTTCATTCCTTAGGGTGTGAACCCATTGTAAGTAGGACTTTCTTTTTTTGAAGTTTATATATTTTTTAAATTTATTTATTTTAAGGAAACTTTAGATTACATAAATGTTACATAAAAAATGAAGGGGATTCCCATATGCCCACACTCCCTATGCCTCCCACACTTTCCCACATTAACAACACCCTTCATTAGTGTGGTACGTTTGTTACAATTGATGAGCACACATTGAAGCATTGCGACTAACCGTGGATTATAGTTCATATTATAGTTTACACTCTGTCCTACGCAATTTTGTAAGTTATGACAAAATATATAATGGCCTGTATCTGTCATTGCAACGTCATGCAGGACAATTCCAATGTCCTGAAAATGCCCCTGTATAACACCTATTTTTCAGATTCAGTCCTTCAGTTAAGAAAGTGTGGCCCCCTTCAATCAGAATGGGTCTTAACTCTATTACTGGAGTCCTTTATAAGCAGAGTGAAATTCAAATAGAGAGAAAGCAACAAAAAGCAAGAGGCTGGACATTGATGGAATCTGGAAAAGAGAGAGACCAGGAGACACCACCATATGCTTACCATGTGACAGGAGCCAAGGATTGCTGGGAGCCAGCCCCAGAAACCACCATCTTTGGGGAGAAAGCATCGCCTTGATGATACCTTGATTTGAACTTTAAGTCTCAAAACCATAAGCTAATAAATTCCCATTGTTTAACCTGACCGATTTCCTCATAATTCCTTGAGCAGCCTAGGAAGCAAAAACACACATCTTAAATAGTATTCTATCCAGCAAATTCAATCATTGGCATGTGATATATACATACATATATGCATTCTTATTTATGAAAAACCTGACAATTCACTCAATAAATAAATAAATATGGTATATTCACCCAAGGGATATCATACCACAAAAATAAGTAAATGGCCTCTCCTTGGCATTTCTGCACATTTTGTATCAGCTTTTTTTTGAACTACCTTTATAGAGCAAACAGCAGAAGATAGAAACAGTATCTCTCTGAATATATTTACCTTATTTGTTTATAGTGCAAGATAATAAAAATGTCTCCCTCTGGGGAAAATATTTGACATGTTTGCCAACAGATCCCTTTAATTGGGGTTTCCTAAATTCAGGGTTCCTTAGCTGTGTCATAGACCTACTGTGAGGGAAGCAAGGTATACCCATTTGGGCATAAAATTCATGCTACTACTTGCTATGCCATCAGTAACAAATTTGTCTCTAATAGAAGTCTTATGTATGCTGCCAAAACCTGTGAAATTATAGCAGCCTAACATGGCAACTGGAAAGCAGATAAAACTCCCAAACCATTCAAAGTTCTTGACCTGAAGATAAATCTCAAAACATTGTACACTTCGGAGGAATTGTATGCTTTATTAATATGTATCAATAAAATTGATTTGTTCAAAAAAATAATGTATTTGAGGATATTAAGACAAAGAAGGGCATGTACATGATTATTTCATTTATATAAAATTTTAAAGCATGCAAAAGTAAACAAACCATAGATACCTGACAAAAACTACAAACAAAATCAAGTTGATGACAACACAAAATTTTGAATAGTATGTACATCTGATGGAAGAAAGAAAATAGTATTAAGGAAGTATGTGCAAGCACCTACAGAATTATTGATAATGTTCAATATCTTATGCTATGTGGGAAGAAATGGTTTTGATTTTACTGTTCTTTATATCATTATATTCTTATCTATTGTACTTTATAAATATATTTCATAGTTTAAGTAAATGAAAAAGAAAGAAAAATAGCAGCTGATGCAAGAATTTCCAAGTAACTAAAAAATGGAAGGTTTAGAGACCATGACATGTCCTTATAATGACATCAATATCTTCTAATGACCTTAGAACTCAGCAGTAAAAGGATTCAAAATCATACAGACTGTATGATTTACAGTTGGGGTTTTGCAGGGCAGGTAAGGTGGAAAGCCTGGGGGGCACAGGCAAGACGCTGATACAGAGAGTCATTGAAATCCTGGAGCAAGTGCTCTAGGGCAATTAAGAACAGGAAACCAGGATGAGACTAATACAGATCAGAAGATAAATAAAGGTATGAAAAAATACTCATTGAAAGTAATTAAATGAAAGGACTAAAAGGATGTTTTTCTCAAAATGTATAAGATTTCACTAATAAATTAGAAATTGAATAGTATATGAGATACAGTCAAAGATGTATCAACAGATTTGGGTGGCTTAAGAGGAATACAAGAAAAAGAAATTGGATTAAAAACAGGAAAGTTTATGACCAAAAGTTGGTGCGAAAATAACCAGTACATATGAAACGTGATATAGAGATTGTTAAATGAAAGCAGTAAAACATGGTCATGCTTGAAAACCTGTTTATTGACTGCATAATAAGGATTACAAATAAGGCTGGAATAATAACAGGTTTTAGCAAACTACATTTTTAGGATATTGCGGTAGTTAATTTCAGAATAATTAATTTCAGAAGTATCATATATAAGAAGCAAAAGAGATGTTTTCAAAAATGTGGTCATTTAACAAAATCATAAATGGCAGGTGCAGGCCATTATATATCTTTCCATAACCTACAGAATTGGGTGGGAGAGAGTGTGAACTACAATGTAAACTTTAATCCACACTCAGTGGCAATGCTCCAAAATGTGTTTGTTCATCAATTGCAATGAATATACCTCACTAATGAAGGATATTGTTAATGTGGGAAAATGTGGGAGGTGTGGGGAGTGGAGCATATGGGAATCCTCTATGTTTTTTATGTGACATTTGTGTAATCTAAGTATCTTTTTAAAAACAAAAAATATATTAAAAATGCAAAAAAATTAAAGTAGTTCTGATTTTATAGAAATTTTACATGTGCATGGCTGACATTCATCATTTTGTATTGGTACAGTTGTACTTGTTTTTACAATCTTGAAATGTTTTGTCTTACTCAGTCATAGACCTACTGTTGCTAAAATATTTGAGCATTTCAACACTTAGTAAGAAAAATTGCTTTGGCCTGTTGCCTTAAGCTACCACTTCAAACCAACTTAAGTAGAATTGTGTAGCACACAGGCAGCCTACAAGACATACTGCTCTGATCTAGTGTGATGGAAGCTGTTAAGTATTTTGTCAAGAACCTCAATGTCTATGTGTATTTATATACAAAATTGTCACATGCAAATATCATAATATCTGACTCTGACTACAACCTACTAACTTTTCTCTACTTTCACCAGGATCATTCTTCAATCTAATCAGAACATTCAGTTGCTTTATCGCTCTAAATCTGCTCATGCATGCCTCCCCTGTCTTAATTTCCACTTTACTCTGTATGGAGTAAGTAGTCAATATTTTAGTACTGTCACCTCTTTTAATATCTTGCCAACTACTTCTGTCTGCCTTTTATATATAGAAACTCCTAAGGCTTTGTCCTTGGCCCCTCATCATGCCATAATTTGTACTTAGATGATGTCATATTGCCCACATTTCTGAGTTTCATGTATACGCTGATGAATCTTACTTTTGCTGAAACTTGGTACTTCAAATTTCATACATCTAAAGACAACTGACTACTTAGGATGTCTACTCAAAGGTATCGTTAGCTCCTTATACTCAAAAATTTTAAAACTTATTTATGACCTCCATCCTTTCTCAAAATGCCTTTCTCCTTATGGAATTTTCTTGTCCTTAATTTTCTATATATGCTTAATTCTTTATATTTGTGCTACTATTGGATCAATACCTATTGTTTTAACTAGAATGTAAGTTTCAAGTGGATAAGAATAACATGATTTGCTTCCCAATGCTGTCACAATGTAAGAGCTCAAACTTCTTTTTAAATAGAGGTGTAAAGGTGATGCTTATCAGTAAAATAGTGGGTCAATGGATGATTAGACCTATTCTTTTCAAATGGACTCTTTTTAAAAATAAGTTTTCATGGTCTCTAGAGGCAAAATTTCTGAGTAAAATTTTCCTTTTCATTATTAATTAAAATGGAAAGGTTGCTGAGAAATATTTGTTTTGCTAGAGATGATTTATGGCCATCTGTTCTCAGTGTACAAGGATGTTGTAATTTGACTAAGCATTTCTTTAACAGGATGAATTTAGTTAAGCGAAGTATTTTTAAAGGCCATCAGTATCCTGATGTCAAAGCATGAATGATAAATTGCATTCATAGATTTAACATTTAAAACACGTGGCATTTAGAAACACACAAAGAACTTTTTTTTTTTTTAACAAACTTGATAAAGTTTGAAAAGTATTTTCTCAAGTTATGGGTTTTATCCTACATGTTTAGTAAGATTCAGAGTACTTATTCAATTAAGGACTACTTGGAGAAGAAAATAAAAATTGTAGGCACATACCACAATTAAAGGCACATACACAAATAGGTAAATAATTTTGCATATAATTTCAGAGTGTTCATGGAACCAATTAATCAAAATGCCAGAGTAAGAATAACTGATGTACGGGATAAAATACGATACTTGAAAAATGGATAGATGTATCTATATACAAATATAAATAAGAATACACAAATAAAACAGACTATTCCAGCCAAAATTTACTTTGAATTTGATTAAACTGCAGTTTTCTCATATTTTGAAAATTTTTATAGCTTTTGATGACTGAAAACTGTCATGACACTAGACAAAATGTGCTAAAAACAAAACAAAACCTGTGCATGTTTTGTTAAAAGAATTTAAAATTGGGTAAACCATACTAACCAACTTTAAAAATTATTTTATAGCCAATGGTATGTTGTGATATTGGTGATGGGACAGCTACATATGTCAATAGAATAGAATAAAGAACTGCAATGGTTTATTTCATGTGTTAACTTGGCTAAGCTGTGGTATCCAGTTGTTTGATCAAAGATGGTCCTACTTGTTGCTGTGAAGGTATTTTGTAGGTGGGACTTACATCTTTAATCAGTTGATTGCATTTTCCTCTCTACAGTGTGGGTAATCTGATCATACAATCAGTTGGAGGTCTTCCAAGGAAAAACTGAAGGTTTCAGAGGTGAGAATAAGAATTTCCGCCTCAGGTTTGGTATTGTTTTCAGCCAGAATTTCCAGCCAGATAGCTTCCCCTAGGGAATACTTCTAAAGCATATCTTTGATAAAGAACTTGTATCCAGAATATATAAAGAAACTCTCAAAAATCAATAAGAAAACAAATGACCCAAAAAGAAACATGGCCAAAAGACTACATCAATTATTATTGTGAATAAGCTGTTGAGTAAAATAAGCCATTAGAGTGACTTTAGTACAATTGTAAAAGTGTATATATTCTTATTCTGAGAAAGATTGTCTTTAAAAATAATCAATGATTCTTTCAGCCAATAAACAAGGCAAGAAAAGGTTTCTGTCCTTGAATACACCCCGATTCTACATTCTGCTCCATCCCTTTACTAAATAAGTTATTTAAAGGTGCTTAGCATTTATTCTTTTTTATATACTTGTATTTTATGCAATAATTGGTTTCATATTACCATTCTGTCATAAAATATCTTTTTTCCTCCCCAATTTACTATGTAAATTTTCTTTTAAGTAGAATGCTTTGGGCTGCAAATAACAGAAACTCAGGATTGGTCCAGTAACTCAACAGTGAGAACAAGAAACAAAAATCTTTCTTTGTCTTTGCCACGCACAGTGTTGGTCCCATCATACCACTGATTCTTCTGGTGGGTGTAGCATGACAGCAGAATCAAGAAGGTTGTCAATATTGATCATTCATTTCAACTGCAAGAGAGAAAAAGAGTTAGTTTTGCTTCCTTTTACTTTCTCTTTAAAGAGTAAATGTTTATTTTCTAAAAGGAAGCTGACTTGCTTTCAGTTTGGCCCTGAACCAATCACTGTCAAGGGAAATGGAAATATCATGATGGGGTTAGATTAAGCTTGTCTCTACCTCCCATCCTTGGAGATGTGGTCAGTTTCCCAGATTAAACTCTGCCTAAAGAGGGGATTCCAGGAATTACTGCTGAGTATTCAACTGCTATATCTTTTCTGCCTTTTTCTCCCTTTATTCAAATTATGCATTATCTTGCTTGCCTACCATGCACAAACACTTTCATTAGCACTGGAATTAGCAGAGTGAGTTCTTATTTTAAACTAGTATCTAGAGTTGTGAAACAATCTCCCATCATTATTCTTTGTGTCATTTAATCACATAAAATAATATCAAACAAAATAATAATACAAAAGGAGATATAAAGATTATATATATATAATATGTATATATAAAATATAGAGAGATTTTTTCATTAATTATACAATTTTATTTTATGCCTAAAATAATGAATTAGTTACAATTTTCTTAAATGTTTACTTAAATTCAGACTGGATAGAAAAATTTTTTCATAATTATGCAAGTTTGTTAGGCCTGCCTTTTCCTAGATTATAAAAGGAAAATGCTTGTGATTGTAAGTTACTGTTTTGCAAGCGGTATTGTATCCAGATAGCTTTAATGGAGAGAAAAACATGCAGTTTTAAGATTAATATTAGAAAGGGATTGCTGGCTGAGGAGAGGGAGTTAGTAAAATCATCTCATTAGAGTTGAACAAAATTTAATTATCTAAGTCTTGTAGTGGAACAAATATTGGAGGAAAGATATAAAGTTTCTTCTTAGTTGAACTCTTGTTCTTCCCAAACTCTCCAAGGTTACATTAACCTAGAACTGTCAAAAAGTGCTGCTATTATAGCTTAAATAGGCTTAAATAAGTTATTTTTCTGGAACAGGCATTTCATAGAAAACCATAGCATTCAGTAGAAAGCTCTTCTACTTGTTCTCTGAGGAGAGAGAGAGAAAAACTAAAATACATTGAAATGATAAAATTAAAAGCAGATGAATGAGCAAATCCAGTGTTATTTGACTACCTTATGACTCAAGCTGTATAATGTAGAATATTAGTGACAAAAAATATGGCATTAAATATATAGTAGACGTGCAATACAATGAAGAGATATTTTAATTAAGATACTAAGGCAAAGAAAATGATGGGAAAACTGTTAATCATATTAAATTTTAGATTTCCCTCAAAAGAAATCTGGCTATATTTTTTTCCAAAATGAAACAAATGTAATTTAATAGTATAAAATATATATGATTTTAGCTTATTACAATTTCTTTGTAAAATCAGTAGTTTATGAACATGTGAATATGATACAATTTCCTTGAATTATCTTTACGTTCTACATAATTTAATAAAGGTTTCCATTTTCTGCAAACATATATCAAACAAACTTGACAAAGGTTATGTTTACATTTTATTTACCTGTTCCAATTCTTTTGTTCATGAGTGTTTACATTCTAAAATATTTTTCTTGTTTCATTTTGCCTTTTCTTTCTTTTTGAGGTACTGGGAGCTGGGAGGCAGGGATTGAACCTGGGACCTCACATGTAAGAAGCCGGCACTCAACCACTGATTCACATCAGCTTCCCTGAGTTAGTGTTTTCATTTGTTTTGCTTGTTGTCTGTCTTTGTTTTTTCAGGAGGTCAAACCTGGGACCCACCCTGTGGGAGGCGGGTGCTCAACTGCTTGAGCCACATCCACTCTCGCCTTATTTTGCTTTTGATATTTTTAATTAACATATGCTTTTTAATAAGGGCCCATCATCATATAATGAGTTAAAATCAGACATTTTGGAAACAAAATAGCAAAATAGAGGCTATTGTTTTACAAATTATATTTGGATACTATTTCGGAAATATGTATGTAAGATATACAGACAGACGATGCTCTTCTTTTTTCCTTTAATGGCTCAATTATTTTATCTTCCTTAAAGAGATAAGATTTTGCTATATAAGATATCAAACACTGCTCTAAGCATATTACGCTGAGCAGCACACAATTATACATTGCCTATTGTACATTATCAAGCAAAATTATCTTCATCTCCAATGATAAAGTTAGAATAGGCTGCACTTGTCTTTATCAAGTGGGGGGAAAAAAAGTCTAAATATCTGCAGAAAACAATCCCTAATTTTAAAAAAATTTGACCAGTTGTCTAATTGGTCAAAATTAGGCATTCTTAAATAAATTGGTTCTAAAAATTCTATGCATATCCCATGTTGGGTACAGTCATAGACTCCCTCACATACAATATTTCCAAATAGCCATCACCATTCTGTTTATTTTATCATTTAGTTTAAAATTATTTGTTATTCTTGTTGAGTATCATTCATCTGGAATTTTCCTGCATTAGATTATACATGCATTTGTATTTTCAATGTACGTGTTCTGTCTACTCAGAGAAATGGAAGGAAAGTAATTTGTTGTATACCAGTATACTAGATGAGACTGCAGACCTGGACAATACCTTGAATTCAACCTGATGAGATGAGCAGAAGATCCAGCTGGCCCATGTCCAGACTCCTGCTCCATGGAGACTGTAAGATAACAAAGTATTCCACATCTATAGAAAACTAATACAGCTGGCAATAGCAGAAAGGCTACCTGAGTTACAATCTCTTCTCTCTTTCAAGAGGATATATTGGAGACACTGATAAATGTCATATACCTAGATTTGGGGAATTCCACATATACTATTATTTTGTTCCCAAAGACTAAATTTTAAGTTGGATACTTGCCAGTCCATTGAAATTATGGAGGTGGACCTGGGTCCCTTCTGATTCAAGAATTTGCTAGAGTTGGCATTCTGTAACATATATATAAGCATACGGAAAAAAGATGCCATAGGGAAGCGAAAGTAGCTCAAGTAGTTGGGCACCCGCCTACCACATGGGAGGTCCAGGGTTCAGTTCCTGGTGCTTCCTAAAGAGGATGAGCAAGACAGTGAGCTGATGTGATGGGCTGGTGCGGTGAGCTGATGCAACAAGTTAACACAAAGAGATGATGCAACAAGGAGACACAATAAGGAAACACAATGAGAGACACAACAAGCAAGGAGCAGATGTGGCTTAAGTGATTGGGAGCCTCTCTCCTACATAGGAGGTCCCGGGTGCAGTTCCTGGTGTCTCCTAAAAAGAAGATGAGCAGACAGCAAGCGCAAACGACGACGGGGGAGGAGAGACATAAATAAAATAAATCTTTTTAAAAAATGCCATAGATTGAAAAGGTGAAAAACAAGCAAACACACGTATATGCATACATTTATAAATCCATATATACACATGCACATTATACAATATAGAAATATATGTAGATATACAGATATACACACACATGTGTGTGTTTAATGAAAATAAGCAGTTAGTTTCCAGAAGGCTTATGTGGTCAAACTTTCTTTAAATGTGGCATATGGTTGGTAGTTTGTTGGTTGCTTACCTGAAGATAAAATCAGATACTGTAAAAAAATGTTCATGATCTTAAAAATTTCTGCATAATGTGCTTGAGTTATTTTTCCTTTGCAATAAAAGAAATTAAAAAAAAATAGATAATACATACAACCCTACTCCTGGAGAGAAAATATTATCTTTCTATTTTCTAAATATGCAATGAATTGAGAGAATGTCAAAATATCAGTTTCGGTCTATGTTTGATTTGGCTCTTTCTACGTTCCAGTATGACATAGAATCATATCCTGGGGCCTAATTATGTAGACAGATCAATCATCAGCATAATATACTTCAAATAATAATTAATCAAATTATAATATAATTTGTTTACTTCATGGTGGTTATAAAAACCACCATGGGAGCAAAGGAAAAGTTTTATTTTAAAATAAAATATGTTGGGGAGTGGATGTAACTCAAGTGGTTGGGTGCCTGCTTCCCATGTATGAGGTCCTGGGTTCAATCCCTGGTACTTCCTGAAAAAATAAAAATAAAATAATATATGTTAAAGAGGAATTTTTTGTAATCATTTTTAATGAGATGAGAGAACTTGATTAATCAATAACAAATAATAAAAAATAACTTCTGAATTAGCACCTTTTAGAAATCTGTGCAATTAAAACATAATGCAGACATGAATATAGTACACTATTTCATGGTTTAAAGTTCAGCTTTGTCAACATAAAAATAGCAAGTAAACTCTAAAATAACATGGTTGACACTTTCCCTTCACCATTTACTTTATGATGCAAATGCAAATATCTTTTCGTTTAACTTACTATATATAGATTAAGTATAGCAGATTTGTGAGCCTCAACTGGAATACAACAAGCACTCTCTCACTTCAGGATGTATGTTTATGATTTTTGCTGTCTGGTATGCTCTTTCCCTCATATGTTCTCTGACTTGCTCTTTTACTAGAAAGCAAACACTTAGAGAACTATTTTTTAACAGAAATAATTAGAAATTAGTAGTGGCCTCCCTCACTACTCCCTCACATATCCCATTGTATTAGTCTGCCAAAGGCCTGCCGATACAAAGTATCAGAAATCTATTGGTTTTTATAAAGGGCATTTATTTGGGGTAAACACTTACAGTTAAGAGGCCATGAAAGTCCAACTCAAGGATGCTTTCTTACCACAGTCAGTTGCCACTTGTTGAAGCAAGATGGTCGCCTACTCTGGCTGCTCTCTGCCTTCCCTGCTATGCTTGGGCTTCCTCTTGAGGTTCAGTGGGCCCAGTCTCTTGAGATTTCATGCATTAGTGAAGTCCTCTCTCTCCTGGCATAGAGCTTGTTTCTTTCCAGGCCTCCTATATCTGTCTTGGTTGTTCTGTTTTCTTATAAATTTCAGCTGTAAGCGATCAGGCAGCAGGTCTCATTTCTCCCAGGGCCTTCAGCTGTTTAAGCTTCTTTCTGTCACATGGCAGGATAAAAAAATGACAGTGCTCTCTCTTCCTGTGTGTCTGTCTGTGTGAATGTCCCTTTATATCCAACCCACCAAGGGGTGGGACTCAACGTGGGTCAAATCAAAAACCCCTCAAAGCAAATTTAACAGTTAATCTAATCAAAAGCCCGTCACCTGAATTTAATATAATCAAATATTAAATATATATTCGATTATATTATATTAATATATATCATATAAATATATAATATAACCAGCAGAAAATATCTTTTTTACAAAGGAGAGAATGAGGATATTTTTTGACATAAAAGCTGTAAGAATCCATTCCAATTAAACTAGACTTACAAGAATGTTAAAGGAAATACTTCTGGTAAATGCATAATTAAATATAAAATTTTTTCTTGCTTTTTAACACTTCAAAAATTAATTGATAGGAGATCCAAGATGGTGAAGTAGGGAGTGACAGGCTGCACTCCTCCCCCAGAAGTGGTGGGAAGACAGGCAGGCTTGCTGGGCACCTGGGAAGCAGCTGGCCATGGGGTGATCAGCATGGACAGCTGGCAAGGAGGGACCTACCCAGATGCCAGAG
>JAQZBX010006125.1:0-54155 GCA_029593785.1 Cabassous unicinctus | reverse complement strand
TCATTGTTTTTCCTCCCAGAGTCTCTTGTTGTGTCATCTTGTCGCATCAGCTTGCCGCACCTGCACATTGCTTCAGCTCGCTGTCTTCTTTAGGAGGCACTGGGAAACTCTGCTCTCCGCTTTGTTGTATCTCTCATTATGTTCCCTCTTCTAGTGTCTCTTGTTGTGTCAACTTGCCTCTCCTGCCCGTCATGCCAGCCCGCTGTCTTCTTTAGGAGGCACCGGGATCCGAACCAGTGAACCTCCCATGTGATGGGCAGGAGCTCAGCTGCCTAACCCACATCCATTTCCCAGATACATCTTTTAAAAATCCACAAGAAAGTGTTATTTGTCTCAAGATTGCATACAGCCCCTGGTAGAATTACCTACAAAAATTGTCGGAAACAAATTCAGAGCCAAACTCTCAATTATTCACACAAATTACATTTTTTGCATGTATGGTACAACTGCATTTGTGTGTTCTAACTTCATCTTTAGAAAAACTCTGCAAGCAACCCTGGCTGCATTTTGTACAGTTGCTACTATGTCCCTGCTATTTGCCAGCTGGTTTATGTACAGTTTTGCTCATTTTCACAACCACTTTGCAAAGTAGATCTTATTATTACCATTTGATAAATGAAGAAACTGAGACTAAGAAAGGTTAGGTGACTTGGCCCACATGGTGCCATCAATAGTGTTAAGTAGGGACTTTGATACAAGTCTGGGTCCAAATTGTGTCCAGTTTTGTCGTCCTTCCTGCTTCATTACAGGGCTTGCATTATCATTGTTCACATTTAATAAATAATGCAATAGATGCTCAAGAAATGAAAGGAGGTGCTCAATGTCCCCCTGCTAGTGCTCTTTCCACTTACAGCTGCCCCTAAGAAATTTATTAGGCTCAAATGGACTTGTGTGTAGGTGTTTTCTAACTCTTGTGATGGGACTAGGGCAAGAGCGTATTTTTTGTTGCCTTCAGTTGTCTGGTGACCTTATTATTTTCTCCATTAAAGCTGATCTCATGGCTATAATCTGTAATGAGTAAGAGCTGGAAGGAATGGATGTTCAGTGTTCCTTCAGTATTTCAGGTACAGAGCCAGGAAGCTCAAGCTTTTTAAACTATGTTCTTTATTTCCTCATAGAAGGATGCTGTAGGGTATCAGGGAATGCTTCAGTTCAGTGAAAAAGGAAACACCATAATCATACAGAAAAGGAGGGAGAGGACTTAGTTTGAGTCAGTTTACCATAGTTTAGCTCTTAGCATCAGTCTGCTACACCATTCCTAATAGAATTTTCTCTACTGGAAGTTCATGACAGGAGGGATCTTGTCTATGCAGTGTATTTCATCTTTGATGCTTAATTCTGTCTTCACTGCCACTGCTGTAAATGCAGCTGCATGGACACCTTGGGATGAGGGTCATGTTTCTTTCTTTCTTTCTTTCTTTCTTTTTTTTTTTTTTGAAGTACCAGGGCCAGGGATTGAACTCTGGGCCTCGTATGTGGGAAGCCGGCACTCAACCACTAAGCCACATCAGCTCCCTTGAGTTGGTTTTTTCATTTGTTTGCTTGTTGTTTGTCTTTGTTTTTAGGAGGCACTGGGGCCTGGACCTCTCTGATGGGGGAAGCAGGCACTCAACTGCTTGAGCCACATCCACTGCCCTCATGTTTCTTGAAACTTTTCATATTTTTAGTAGTGACACTATTCTTACCTCGTGGTGGCCTTTCTTGGGTGAACACTGACAAAACCCACACTGCAGTTCTCAAAAAAAATCTAATTCATAAAGTTATGTTCTGTATGGAACCCTCATATACTGCTGGTAGAGTGTGAAATGCTACTTGGGGAATTGGTTTTAGATATTAAACATATGATCCAGCAATTCCATCCACGAATATTTACTCAAGAGAAAAGTAAGGGAAGCGGATGTGGCTCAATCGATAGGGCTCCCGTTTACCATATGGGAGGCCCCAGGTTCGATTCCCGGGGCCTCCTGGTGAAGGAAAGCCAGCCCGCTCGGCCCGGTGAGCTGATGCAGCAGGACGACCCAACAAAGGGAGACAAGCAGACACAGAAAACACACAGCAAATGGAAACAGCGAGCACAAGCAGCAGGGGGGGGGATAAATAAATAAATAAATAAATAAAATCTTAAAAAAAAAAAAAAAGAGAAATGTAAACATGTTCTTCACAATAAGAATGTTCATAGAAGCTTCATACACAATAGCCCAAATCTAGGAGCAGTCTACAAATCCATTAACAAGTAAATGGGCAAACATAGAATATTACTCAGCAGTCAAAAAGAATGAGCTATTGATACATGCAACAATTTGGCTGAAACTCAAATGCATTATGCTGAGTGAAAGAAGCCAGACAGAAAAACATACTATACATTCTGATTGCATTTATGTGAAATTCTAGAAAATGCAAAAGATTACCTCTACTCTTTCTGACCCTTCAGCATCATGTACACATAAAACAGATTGGGGTGGAGGTGTCATGGAGAAAGAGGAGACAATATTTTAAATAGCATGAATATCCCACCTGCCGTTGCATTCTGTGCGTGACTATGCAGGCCAGAGCTGGGATTGGAATGAGGAAAAGTCAGTTACTCAGGGCACCTCATCAAGCAAAGCATATTTTCAGTACTTTTAAAGATATGTGTTTTTGCATGCAGCGTGTCCCCTGAACACAAGCCAATTGCTCACACACTGTTTTATTAAAGAAACAATATGTTTCTATGGTAAGAAAGTTAAGAGGACTTATTCCTTCTTTTAAGTAGAAGGACTTGCAAATTACTCAAAAAGAAAGATTTGGGTTCAATTCTAGGAATGTTCTAGTGTAGTAGTTGGTTTCCAAGATGGCCCCCAGTGACACGGCCTGCCTCCTGAGATTCATGCTTTTGGGTGGTTCCTCTTACAACATACCAGCGTTTTTTTGACACGACCAGCAGAATATGGAGGAAATGTTGGTGTGTGATTTATGAGATTGGGTCATAAAAGACATTGCCACTTCTACCTTGTGTTCTCTTGTTCTGAGGAAAGCTGGCTACCATGTATCAGGGATACTCAAGTATCCCACAGAGAATTCTCTGTGTTAAGGATCTGAGGCCTCATTCCCACAACCAGCCCCAACTCACCAGCCGAGTGAGTAAGTCATCTTGAAAGCAGATCCTCCCGCTCCAGGGAGGGCTTAGGGTGACTCAGCTCTGGCTGACAATACTCACCAAACTGCAATCCTCACGAAAGATCCCAAGCTAGAACCACCCAGCTAACTCATTCCCAAGTTCATGAACCACAGAAACTGTGAGAGGGTAAATAATTATTGTTTTAAGCCACTAAGTTTTGAGGCAATTTGTTATGCAGCAATGGATAACGACTAGAACTAGAGTCCCGAGGATTCTTTGGTGACTGTGTTTTTGATAAAAGCATCCAATCGGAGTATAACTATAACAGAGATTCCAACAGCTGTAGGCAAAGCTTCAAGCATGTTTCATGTATTGTGTCATTTGATCCTTGTAACAGCTCTATGAGGTGGGTATTCTTTATTACCCCATTTTGCAGATAAGGAAATGAAAGTCCAGAAAATTCCAAGGTCATTCAGCTAGGATTGACTGACTGCAAAGCCCACAATTTAACCTCTGTGTTATATAGCCTCACTGTCTAACTCTATTCTCATCCTAGTTATTTCATATTCAATTCTACATGTGATTTTAATTTGTTTTCATTTTTCTCTGAATGCGATATAAAATGAATTGCTTTTCTTTTCCCATTGTCTGAAATGTGAGAAACACAAGAAATTACGTTTCTGTAAAATCTGAGCTCATAGTACATTGTATCTGTGAGTCATGTAACCACGTTCCCAGTAAAGAAAACCAGGTGAGGAAGAAATATATTAATTTTCTTCTTGTCTTCTCTTTTTTTCTTAAGTTGCCTAAAAATAACTTTGCTTATACTAAGTAAAAAAGGTCAGTTTTCCAGAAATTATCATTTCAATATGTCTTTGGTAACTTTAGACTATCGGTCAAAAAAACCTTGGTTTGACCCTGGAAAGTAGAATTCATCACACACTCAGGAAGAATTTTTTTCAATGTCTTAAACCAATGCAGCAATTAACTTGTTCTCTGGTTATGAAATCCTCCCATACTTTTTGCATTATTTAGTTAGTAATCACTATTTCTGTTGAACTACATAAATACATGAGTTGTATAATATGCCTTAAACACATAATTTTAAGAAATCCTCATAAGTATCTCTAGGAAGTAAATACTAATGGTATCTCCATTTTATAGATCAGGAAAATGAGAGTTAAGGAAATGATACCCTTGCCCAAGGATGATAGCTCCTAAGTGGCAGAAATGGACTTTAAGCTCAAGTCTGCCTGAGCTCAGAGCCTATGCTTTTTTCTACTACCGCTCCTGCATCACCCTTAAGAGCTGACAAAAGTATTGAAGAAACAAGGACCAAATGGTCAAATGGAGTAGGAACCCATTATGGATAGTTTTGGGATTCATATGTAATTGCTGAACTGAGGAGTTTCCAGGTCAGAATATAAAAATATATAACTTTGACCATGTTAAGCAAGTGACATGCTACTTCTTTTATACCAAGAGTTTTAGGGTACAACTTCCACTTTATTTTTAAAAGTGAAAGAGCATTGGGAAGTGGATGTGGCTCAATCGATAGGGCTCCCGTCTACCATATGGGAGGCCCCAGGTTCGGTTCCCAGGGCCTCCTGGTGAAGGCAAGCCAGCCCGTGTGGCGCGGTGGGCTGATGCAGCAAGACAACGCAACAAAGGGAGACAAGCAGACACAGAAAAACGCAAAAAGCAAATGGACACAGCAAGCACAAGCAGCAAGGGGGGAATAAATAAATAAATAAAAATAAATCTTTAAAAAAAAAAAAAAAAGAAAGAGCATTATAATATGTAGACTCCCCAAGTTATAGAATATAGCTCAGGCTGTCATTTACCTATCTTATACTCAAAAAAATGAATTCTTAGCCAGATGAAGTACATAGAGCCATAGAAATGATTTATGGTATAGTCAGGACTGGAATGCTAGTATCCTGAAGCAAAGAACCAGGTGGAATTCTGCAACACACCCATGCCTGCCTTTTATAGTATTTTATATCTAGCACATAATGATTTTGGGTCAACTGAGCCTAATATAATGTCCATCTTATTTTCAAAGTTGGAAACTGTTGCAGTTTGAAGTGCTTTTATGACTCCCCAAAAGAAAAAAGATTATGTTTTGAACTAATCCATTTCTGTGAGTGTTAGACTCTTTTGATTGGACCATGTCAGTGAGGCATTACTCAGGTTGAGTCTCCACCCCTTTGCTGGGTCTGATATAAACGGAGACTCAGAGGGAGACAGACACACACAGGAAAAGAGACCTGCCATATTGATCCTGCCATATGAGAGAGAGGACTGCAGGAAAACAGAAGGGAGACTGAAACCAGCTGAGCACAGAGGCAGGGAAAGAGGCCCCCAAGGGGCTGGGGCCACAGAGCAGCTCAGGAGGAGACCAGCCACATGCCTGATAGTTCACAGCTGAACTTGGGAAGAAAGCGGAGCAGCTGAGACTGAGAGACAAACCCTATGCCTGGTTTGCCACAGCTGAGCTCTGGGAGAGGGAAGATTCTGGAGGGGAAGGCAGGGACCTCAGGAGAGATCGGTGACGGTCTTGTTTTGCCACGCGGTAAGACCCTGAGAAGGCATCTGTGCTGATGCCTTGATTTGGACATTTTGTGGCCTGGAAACTGTCAGTTGTTACCCTAAATAAAATCCCCACTATAAAAGCCAACCCATTTCTGGTACTTTGCATTGGCAGTCCTGTGGCAATCTATGACAGAAACTAACAACGCTTTCAGAAGTAGGCCTCACGTAAGTCTCAATATATTGCAGTTTCTGTTATGACAGTCCTTGGTTTCTTTTTCTGCAGTGTAATTCTCTCTGAGTCTATAATTATTAGATGTTGGAGTAATAAACATACAAATATTTATGAAAGTGAAAAAAAGTTTGGATTAGTTTTTCCAAAAATAGCCTCGAGTGTCATTTTTTTCCAACTCATCTTTCATTATCTCATTTAAATTCAATACTATTGATACTCAATGACTGCACATTAACTTGAGGGATCCTGAGAGTACCTGGCCTAGATTTCTCCTATGAGAAAGGCCAGTGCAATTAACTGCACAGGTAAACATTTCTTCATGAGAGTCCAGGTATGAAGTATATATTTCATTTCAGAGGAAAAGGACATATTCTTACAGAAGTCTTTTCAAAGAGAGCAAAGAAATGTACATATAAAATTTATTTTTATTTTTTAAAATATTTATTTATTTATTTCTCCCCACCCCCCGCCCCCATTGTTTTGCGCTCGCTGTCTGCTCTCAGTGTATTCTTCTGTGTCTGCTTGTCTTCTCGAGAGGTGCTCAATCTCTTGCACCATTTCAGCTCCCTGATCTGCTGCGTCTCTTATTGTCTCTCTTCTATGTCTCTTTTTGTTGCATCATCTTGCTGAGCCAGCACTCTGCGTGGGCCAGCACTCCAGCTGGGCCAGCTTGCTCTATCACCAGAAGGCCCCGGGAATTGAACCCTAGACCTCCCATATGGTGCACGGGAGCCCAATCGCTTGAGCCACATCCGCTTCCCTGTACATATAAAATTGAGCCTATAAAACATAGCTTCTTAAGTTGTAATTATAACATATTTTGGAAAAATTGCAATGATGGCAACAGAATGTGAAATACTCTTTGTACAAAGTATGAATTCAAGTGTGGGTCAGAAGCTGTTCCCACGGGATAGTGGTATGGTTAGAAGTCAGATTAATTAGTTCATTAACTAATTAATTAATATTTTTGTTTGTATGTTTATAAACTGTCTGCTGCAGGCATCCTGTTCTACACAAAATCTACCTGCAGTGACATTGAAGGTGTTTCAGATTTGGAAGCTATCTCATTCTTCCTGCCCAACTCTGTACATTTCTCCTTGTGTCCTGATGGAGATGGGTAAGGAGATATCTCTTTAACATTCCACAGGTCTAAGCAGTTGGAGGAAACCTGAATAGCTCTCTCTCTTTAACCCTTGAAGCCTTTACTGTCTTGTCTCATGGACACTATAGAATTCATTTATATGCAGAAGGAAAGAATAGGCCACAGGGAAATGTCAGAATTCTGATGTCCTTCACAGCCATTCCTGTATGATGGCAAAGTATGAATGGGTTAATGATGTGCAACTAGTAACTAGCTATTTTAATTCATATTGGCAAGAAAGGCAATAATCGAATGATTCCTATGGGAATGAATTATAATGATGTTAGTAATATGCCTTCAAGTGAATTATACTAATTAATTTCTGTAGGTCAGCCTTATCCATCACCTCCATCTTAAAAGGCAGAGAAGCCTCAATCCATAGAAACAAAGTTGCATTTCAAAAGCTTTTGAGTGGGCATCCAGGGATTGGAATTCATAATTTTGCATTCCAAATGGGATGTGGAGTTTGGAGAATCAGGACGATGCTCCAGGGGTTAACTCTCTTCCTTCTCTGTAGAGGTCATGCACAGGGGAGATGAGGAGCAGGCACTTGGAGGACCCTGTGGGGATGCTGTGACTGCTGTCTTGGCAGTACTTGTGCTACAAATAAACAGACTTCAGTCCTTAAGACTCTCTGGTGTGCAACTTCGAAGGCATTGAAATGCACACACACACACAGAGTGGTGATTCAATAGCCTGCTGCCCAGTAGGACCACTCTTTAAAAATTAAAATAAGATTGCGTTTTCTATAAGAGGAAGCAGCTCTGCCCTAGAAACTGGCTCCTCTCAGCTCTCTGAATAAGAGCTAATGTAAGTCTTTTGTGAATACATTTTCTCGCATGTACTGTCTTACATTAGTGCAAACGAATAAAAAAGCAAATTGCATAGGAAGGAAAATATGAATTTATTCTTAAAGTGATAACACACCAACCATTTAGTCTTGCTAATCCAAGACAGGATGTACAACCACAGTAATAGTTTCTCTGCCATTTTAGAGGGCATACATGCTAAGACAGAAAATTGCTAATGCTAGAAGACATTTATGTCACATTAGTTCAGGAATTCAATTTCCAGCCATATTGGCTCTATGACATGTGTACTTGTGACCACAAGAGCATAATGCATTTAAAATTTTGCACACTTCAAATTGACGGCAACTACATTTAGACATTTTTTTTTCTCACGGCTAGAGCATTTGAAACCAATTGCTATGAACAGCATAAGCGCACATGTCAAAATCTTGTTCCTTGCTGCTAGGCATTCTAGATTTTGGAGTTTGGTAACATTTTATAGCTTCCTCAGTGACCATCAGTGTTATATGGAGAATGATACTTGGTGTTACATCTTGCAGCCAATTCCAAGATAATAGTATATAATTCCTGACTAAGTCAACTCCCCATTTTGATAACATGGCTAATTTAGACAGTTGGCATGAACTTTTACATACGTTATTCAAATTGAAAGAGTTATTTCCACTTATGTAAAAAACTTTCATCAACTCTACCTGGAGCATTGATGAATTTTAGCACTTTTCCATCTCTCTGGAACTGCAGTATTTTTTAATTCCCGTCAAAGCTGGATCTGCTGCAATTCTAAGGGCTATGTTCAAGGTCATGTGACTGTTTACTGCTTCAGTAAAAAGCAACTTATAATGCAAAATGCTGTTCACTATTTATTCATCTCATGCATTCATGCAATGCTCATTGGCTCACTGTGGTGTTTGATATGTATTCTATAACACACCTTTTGTTTCTGCAAAACTGCACATTATATCATTTTTGCGTCTGACACTGACTTTCTTCAAGGAAGTGTTCTAATAACAAAGGCAAAAAAAAAAAAAATGCTACAATAAAGAGCTATCCAGCTCTTGCAGATTTGCGGAAAAAAGCAGGGAATTTTTAGAGGGCACACTGATCTTAAAGAGTGAGAAATTCCCCAGGGAAAGGTGTTAAACCATAGTTCATTGCCAAATCTTATCACCATACTTCTTGGCTTGTTTATTTATTTTTTCTTTAATTTCCTTATTATCAAGCAGAGATATGTCATGGTTTACATGAAACTTCAACCACATGGAGAAACAACCCCCAAAACAACCACATGGAGAAACTCAGCATATTTATCCGGCTTTCTCCCCTGAGGAATTGAAAGTGATGGTTTTGAGGTTATTTCCTTTTCTTCTTTGGAAGACTTTGGATCTGACGCTTTAAATAGCAATGCCTCTAAATTTACCAGTTTTTGGACCACATTCTGGACCATTCTGCTTATTCAAACCCCATAGATTTGAAGTACTCATACTAACCCATGCATGATCTTCTTTTAGCAGTCCTACTTGGGTTTCAGTCTGAGATTTAGGATAGATCAGATCTCGGTTTAAGTCTGGCTCCACTACTTCTGAGCTGTATGAAATGAACAAATCGGTATCCTCTGAACACTAGTTTCCTCATCTATAAAATGCAGATAGGAATTTCTACCTTGAAAGATTGTTGTCTGTGTGTGTATATAACAGTGACTCAGTGAAATGTTGGTTCCCTTCCCAATTTTCTTTGTTCTTAGAGAAGACAGGTAATATTTTGCATGTTCATTGACATCTCTGAAATGAAACTAGCTATAATAATCTCTGTTGAAATTGTTAATCAGTAGAAAAGTGAAGGCAAAGTCTTTTCCAATACTAATGCCAGATCACCCTGTGGTCAAATCAAACCAATGCAAGCTATCCTGCCGGATGCTGGCTCCATTGGACCAAAAGACCAGGCAGGGCTCAGATCCTGGCCTTCCCACTTACTCTCTTAATTTCCCCATCTATAAAATAGAGATTAAAATAAGAGAAATTACAATAACAACACCCTTATGAGTAACAAATGAGATGATGTGGGAATCAAGTGGTTGGTATAGTTAGTGTTTAGCACATACAAAGGCTCTATTAGTATTATTTTTGTGATTTATTGTTATACTAAGTATTGTATTGTAAATTATTGTTTTCACTATTAGTAAATGTGGTTTGACAATTAATACATTGATTTGACTAGTTATCTAGACACTTCCTTTTTGGATCCTATTGGATCACAGGATCCTGACTTGAACATGACAGGCTGAGAACCAATCATTCAATCTCACACAATTTAGCCATTTTGGTAAAGATGTGACCAAAGTTAAAAATAACATTTTCTGTCATTTTTTTCCCACTAAGTTTATGCTGCTTTTGTTTTGGATCCATCCCTCCAGCTTGAATAAGTTGTGGATACCATGTCACATTTCTGGATGGGTGCTACTTAACTAATCTAAATTTGGTACTCAGGAGTCAATGAGTGGAGGAGGAAGATTTGTTTTCTCTATTAATTGCTTGATGATAAAATGCAATTTTAAATGACACCAAGATTTGCTCTAAGTTTGTTAGCACATCTTGAGTCTCAAGTTTGAGCATCTTGAGGGGGAAAACCTCCTTGTCCTCACGATGAAGCTGCTGTATTGCTCTGCAGTGAGACAGGGAGAGTGTGATTAAAAGAGCATTGACCCCTGGGATAAAGATGGGAGGTAAACCTTTACTGTGTTCTGAGCATTTATTGTCCCCAAGATTGCTTCAAATTGAAGAAAAGGTTCTGTGGTGGCTTGGAGTTGTGTATACCAGAAAAACACGTTTTAATCCATTTTTGTGGGTATGAGCCCATTGTAAATAGGACCTTTTGATGAGGTTACTTCAGTTAAAGTGTGGCCCAAATGAATCAGGATGGGTCTTAAGGCTATAACCGGAGGCCTTTTAGAGAAGACCACAGAGAGTGAGGCCACAGGAGCAGCCAGAAGCTGGGAGTCAGTGGAATTCAGAAGAGAGAGGAGAAGAAGCCACCATGCACATTGCCATGTGATGGAAAAGCCAAGCAACCCCAAGGATTGTAGCCAACCAGAAGATACCAGCCTCAGGAGGAAGCAAGCTTTCTAGCCTCTTAAACCATTGAGCCAATAAAATACTATTGTTAAGCCAACCCATTGTATGACATTTGTTTTAGCAGCCAGGAAATTAAAACAGGCTCTCATAAGTTCATAGGCATCCAAGGACAGAGTGTGACAGAGCACAGCGAATCGGTGACACCAGTGTACTGCGATTCGGTGACACGGGAACCCATGTTGTTCTCTAAACAATGGGCTGACAGAGGGCATATTTTTTAACCATTTCCAGATGCAAGCAACAAAGTCACACGAGAGATTTATTTCTTTTACAACAGAAGTCAATTGGGCATGACACTAATGTATTGTTTCAAGAAAAGTCTAACTCAACTAAATCGAGATGCAGTAGGAAATTTAAAGAGAAGCTATTTCTGTTATCGGTTTTAATGAATACCATTAAGAGATAACCAAAAAGAGAGAAGAAAAAAAGATTAGGGAATGCTCAGAAAACATCCTTCCCACTCTTCTAAATTATCATGACAACACAATCTTTAGCTGTGAAGTTAATTTCCTCCGTAATTACATTCTATTTAGAGGTGCGATTGCTTAGAAACACCCTCCTGGCGAGGAAACTCTTTTATTCTGGCAGCGAGGGATGAGGAAGAAGGGGTCCCCAGTACCACATGGCAAGTATTTATTTTCTGTGTTTTGCCCTTGAGCACTTCCTTATCGGGGTGCCTTGAGAGTCCCTCCTGTCCCAGTGGCTGCCTCTCAGACTGAGAGCAGTGGGCAGAAGAATTCACTTTACAGAGACTCTCAGGAGAAAGCTTCATCGGTTGCATGTGAATAGCACTGGCACTGAATTCCTGGGACTCTCTGAAGGCATTTAACTCCCCTCCTGTCTCTGGAATTGTATGAAAGCAGGTTAAATGGGCCCTAACATTGCTGTTACAGTTATGTAGGTAAGAAGGCTGTGTACTTAGAAGAGAGATATTTTTTTGAACAAGATGAATGCTGATCTCCTTTGGCTCTTTTTTATGCAAATGAATCACTGCAAGCCTGATTCTACTATGGCACGAATACAAGTGCTTTAATATTTTCATTTCCCAAATCCTTTTTTACAACCATTTCTCTCACAGTCACTCCCGGTGGGGAGTGGGGAGCAGGGGTGCGGGTGGGGAGGGGAGGGTAGCGGGGGTGGGGAGACATAAAAGCAGAAAGAAAAAGCCAAAACCCAGACTTGCTGTCTTTGAGTTGGTCATGAGGTCTTCGCCCAACGGACTGAAAACTAGGGCAAGCTACTTTGTTATGATGTGAGTCAATTTCGTTTTTTTCAAATCACCAGAAAAAAATGAGGCCAAAGGATTCTGTTAAATGATTCTAAGAGACAAATCCTAAGGTTCTCTCACATATTTCATGCAAAGTCAGAGAATGTTTGCGACAGTCCTGAGTCCAGCTCGTGGAGGCTCTAATTCTATTACTGCCTCATCCAGGCACATTATTTTTGCTCATTAACAAGATGGAACCATAATGGAGCATGCAGCAGTCAGAGTGATCAGCAAAGCGCCTCCTTCCATTCTTCAAAATGTCATCAACACACTGGTCAGGAAACAAACTCATTTTCCGACTCTGCCATGATTTGCAGGGTTTCAGGCACTGATGATAGCTTGTCTGCTTGGTTTAAAAGAGCTCCTGATATAACAGAACCTGACACTGTTTACTTCAGCCTATTATGCCTGCTGCATTCACTGAATGCTTCACTGGAGAAGAAAAATCGAAAGAAGGCTATTCATTGTAATGCCAGCTGCTTTTTAAAAAAGGAAATCAATTTTTGCTTGAGCTCAGAATGTACTCCGCAGGTCCAGAGTGACCTACCACTTTTGATGTCAACAACAAAAGGATCTGCCTGCGTTTTCCACAACAATCACCCAACAGCTCAAAGAACATTGAAAATCCTAGATTAGTTTCATTTTAGTTTATGTTCAAATTGGTATCCACTCATCCCAACAATATCACAAAATAGAAAACCTTGGGTGACACAGCCCTTGTATGCCAAGCTGTAGGCGAACTCTGGGCTTTGCCTTCTCTGCCGGGTTTTGTTATAAATTACTTGGCAGGACCTTTTTATGACGGAAATAATTAGTTATGTTTAGTATTTATAGCTCGGATCATGATGCCTTTCTGTACTGCTAATTAATTATTTTATGGCCAGCATGTTTCAAATGCAATTAGTTAGGTATGGCAATGATCATAATATTTTGCATATTCATGACAACATTCTGCCTATTTACAGCAAAACTTGGGTGTCAAAATCAGTTATTTTCCTTTTGTTATTAGGCAGAATAATTACAGGAAACAATAACGATGATCTCTTGCATGTGAATAACATTTTACAACCGAGCACCTCCATTCATGTCACCCAGGCATGCACCCCTGTGGTTTCTCACGGGGAAATGAAAACTCCATATGGTGACAAATTTGAACTGGGTCTTTAGCTGACTTGAAGGTCACCAATGGAGGCTTTTGCTCTTTTTGCATATACTTGCGGGTCTCATTTGGGCCACAGGACTGGACTGGTTGCTAAAGAAGGCGTATTGGGAAAGAGAATATTTAGGCTGAATAAGGGAACAAAGGAGTCAGTTTGCACTGGTTGTTTTTGAGCAAAGTCCCAAACTTTTTTTCTTTATTATTATTATTGTTTATAGTAGGTGTGGGGGTGCCTCTAAGCAGAAAAAAAGCCTCCCTATGTTTTTATGCATGGGTGGGGGGCGTTGCTCAGAAGACAGATTAAATTATTGCTTAACCAAACTCCATATCCAGCAGGCACACTGCTGTATGTCGAACTATTGAGTACTTCTTAGATCCTGAGCGTCTAGAAATAGTATTGCCCTGCGAGCTCTGAGAATGTTCTCAATTAGCTGTGGACAAGATCAATGGCATATGCTCTCTTCCAATCTGCTCCTATTTCTCTCTAAGCCTCCCCAGCTAGCCATAATCCTCCATTTCCTTTTCCCTAAATGTGCTTTACAAAATGCTGAAAATAGTAATAATAAAGAAAAACATTGACCGCTGAGAACTGGATTTCCTTTTATGGTACATTCACAGGACTGGGTTGTGGGGCCTTGGAGAGTGAGAGTGGGATGGGGAAATGAAACTTTTACATAATTCCAGTTTTTGCCCTCAAAAGTCTGCACTATCAAGAAAAAAAAACTTTTAAAAGCTGTTGATGAATTTAGATTATTTTAAAAATGTGGTTATATCCTCTTGCTAAAAACTGGCACAGATGTGGACTCCATGACTTCTACAGGAATCAGATTACCACATTTCTCCCTCAAAAGGACAATAGATTCTTCCTTTTCCCTCATCAAATTTTCCTCTGCTTTTAATTCAAGCCCATTGTCATTCATTGGGTTTGTTGCAGACATGAAGAGCAAACTGGCTTTGAAGTTAATAATCATTATTTTCTCATTTCTTAGGATAAAGGCAAAAAGAATCTCTTTAGCCTTCCCTCAGAAACCATTCTTTATCCCTTTAATCATCTTTGTCACTTCTCTGAACTGACTCCAGTTTCTCCACATCTGTACATTGCAAGCTTGACTTCTCAGTGTTCTTAAACTTACCCCCAACTCCATTCTCAAAAACATCTGCCAGCACTTGGGGTCAAGTCTAGAATTAATCCTTCTGTTTCAACAACTCTGGTATTTGTCATAGGCTAGCTGTATGTGTTGCCTTTAAAAAAAAAAAAAAAACTACAGGAAAGAGATGTTTTAGGATGAACAGCCATTTATAGGTGTGACAACCTTCCCTTGTGACTTCAAAAGTGGACTGATTTCCCTGATTTCCAACCTGATCCTGGAGATTCTGACCAAGACAAGTCACAGGGTCAAGGAATGACAATGTAATTGAGCAAAGTGGGGAGTCATGGGGTCTAGTGGGTAGCCTGAATAACTTTGGAGTGAACTCCTACAGTTCTCACCATTCTAAGGCCTGGCTGGGGGTCACCGAGAATCCTGAATTTCACAGTCCTAAATGGGATAATTATGACAAAAGCCCCAAGTATTTATTATTTTGGAAGATTCTTCAGCATCTACAAGAAAAGCTGAAAAGGCAGAGAACAAATCGGGAGAAAAAAATTTCATAAGATACAGGCAATAGATATATGCTTTGAGACAGATGCAATTAATCAATCCTTCATTATTAATAGTCATTTGATTTATAGATGCTGCTGCAGTTTACACTACTTTTCCTAACTTAATGTTTATAGGTTCCCACCATGCTTTCCCTCTGACCCTTCTCTGACCCCTCCCCCTAACATTACAGCAACTACCCCTTTGTGGAGGGACCTTTCTTACTGGTGTTTAGAAAAATGTAAAAGCTACTGATACCTGTTGGGGGGTAGAATCATTATAATCTCTTTTCCTATAAGAAACTCTGCTGGCTCGGACTTTTTCTATAGCTTCAACTGCTGTTGTAGAGGTTCCTTTACTGAGAGAAATTATTATTATTATTGCTGTTTACAAGTTTTTTTCTGAGTTGCAAAGATGAATTCTCCTTCTGCATGTTTTTAGAATTTTCTGTATTCCCCCATTCAATCTTGGCTGCCACAACCAGACAGACAGAAAGCACGAGGACCTTTTTTCTTGCATCTGTAGTGGAGACCTGAGAGAAATCCCAAACACACATACATTGCAGTCCTGATGAGCTATTCATGTTTTTTGTCATCAAAGAGCAGCCTGAAAAGAATAATGCAGGCGATGTGCTTTTAGTAATTGAGAGCCTAATCAATTCCACATTGTAATTGCCCCTGTCATCTGTTTACACACCTTTCATCGGTTTACAATCCAGCTCTTCAAAGGCAGGCTTGCCCCAGCCCTGCAGGTTGGGAAACATCTGTCTTCCGACTCTCTGAACACAGCATGAAGGTTATGTTGAAAGAGAAACATCAATAACGTTTTACAAACTGAATTTTTATTCATTTAATTCATAATTGTGAAATATTAGTGTTGGACATCACTTTCAGCTAAAACAGAGCACTTTCCTGTGACTGATTTGTGTAAAACCGCTGATCTATTTAGATGATATGAAAGACTGTAATATGTATTATTAGTTTACAGTTAGGCTAATGTAATTTTGAAAAACTTGCAGACCAGTTATTGTCATCAAAATGAATTAATTTTACACATCTTAGGCTAAGCTTAGTTTTTATTTTTTAAGGTTTCTTTTTTTCCCAATTACAATTTTCACACCTCTTATATTTCTAGAAACTTCACAGGCATCACTAATATATTTCCATGAAGATTGACTTGTAGCAGCCTTCTATAGGGATTAGAGCTGACATCTGTGTAACAGTGCTTGAGAGAAAAAAAAAAATTAATATAGTTCCTGCTATATGATGATAGACATTAGGATGTCATTAACAAACCAATTTCTAAAATAGAAACTGACACCTTATTGGGCATCCTGCTCTTGGGCTTGACCCGGCAATGTGATCTGGAACCAAGACAAGATTGCTGAAGAACCATAAACAGCCTGTGCCAGAGAAAGCCTTGTTTTTTTCTTTAAATTCTTTAGGCATGTGACATGCGTGAAATTAGAGAAAGCAGTGTGTGGCTCTTCTGGTATTCTTGTTTTAACTTGTTTTCACAGGGAAAAACCTCCCAAATAATATATCTCATTTTTCTTGGGAAAAGATGGGCAAAAGCAGAAAACTTGACACACAATTTTATATTTCAGTGGATCAGAAATGCAAATTTTAAAAGTGCAAATGATGTAGCAAATTCAAGTGACACAGAAAAGCTGGGGCTTTTCTTCTTTGTCCCTGGGACCTGTCAGTTATTTCCGGAGAGGATCCACTCAGAACAGCTCACCTGCATCTCTGCCCAAGCCCTCACCACGTGAAGTGCCTTCAACTTTGACAAGGGCAGAGGTCAAAATGGTGGAACCCACAATTCTGCTGATGTTCCCTGAACTCCATAACACATTGTAAACTCACATGTATCACATCATGTTAATGAATACAGATGCTTCTAACCCTTTCCTTTAATAATCTAAGTCAGCCACATTCCAGTCAACAAATAGGAGTTCAGTGTCTATTACTTGCAAGCCATCGCTCTGGCTACCACTGAGGTATCCAAAGAGGCATGAGACCTACCCCTGTCCTCGAGTTACTTGTAATCCAGGTGTCTTTAGCTAACTATCATTACCCAGTTTTCTCTACATCTCTGTTCCTTGTTTTGAAATTCCTTATTCTATTCTCAGAAAGTTTTTGGCTTGGTTTGTGTTTGGGGAGAGCCACCTTGCAATCGCATCTGAATAATGAAACTATTCCCTGCTTCTGTATGTTCTGCCATTTCATTTTTATGATTGCCCTTTGAGGGAGTAAATGCTTAAAAGAAGTACAATGAGCACCTTTGAGAGTTAAGATGATTATTTCCCTCATCTTAAGGTGACGAGGAAGCTGGGTTCAGAAGGCCAGGGCAAAAGTCCAAAGTCTAGAGCTGCGTGCAAATGAACTGAGGTCTCTGGACGCTCAGGCCAGGATTATTTTCATCCTCTTCATGGATTGGATAGAACCCAACATTCCAGGGATGGTTGTCTGCAGGCCACGGTAAGGGTACCCAACCCACTCCTAGCTCCGTGGTTTTGCCACACGCTGCACGCAGATGGCCTGTGTTTCTCAGATGGCCGGCGGTCAGAGACCGGGCTGCATGCTTCCATCTGGCCACTTTAGCCGTTCCGGTGAGCAGACCACCTCTAATTCATACTGCAGGCCAGGCCTTCATAATTGCTGCTTGACAATTTTAGATTTGGGAACTTGCAGGGAATAGCCTTCTTCTGCCTTTATTATTATTTTTAAAAGTGTATTTGGAAATTGGGGAGTAAGAAAGTATTGTCTTTGTTGTTTTTGTTGTTCACATCAACTAAGAATGCATTCTTATAAAAGAATTGTGTAACTGTTCTTTTGTCTTGATCCAATGGTTAGAAACTAATTTCCTTTGTTTTCTCTGCAACAACAACCTTGACCTAACAAGTGCCTTTGCCTGCCATGTGCGTGTCATGAAATCCTAAGGACCCCGCAAGTCTGTATTGATATACCCTCACAACATCAGAGAGGAATCCATCCAGTTTGGAGTAGTTTGGTTTGAAAGGATTTAATTACTGCAAACTGTATTTGTGAACTAGTTCTTTCCACCACATCTGACAATTTCATGAAGTAATTGTTAGCAGAAGCAAAATCTGTATTTATTAATGTTTATTGTGTTTCAGCTGAAATTAATTTTCAAAGCATACTTCTGAGTGCCATTTACATTAAAAAATAAATGCAGCAGATGTGTTATTAGGCTAGCTTCAGGATATTCCAGGAGGCCTAATGTGCCAACATTTACTGCATCAAGGCAAATGAGGAAACCTCTAGAGTGATCAGCTCCATGGAACTAATGTTTTATCTAATCCACTGCTTGAATGAGACATGAACAGATTTCTGCTTCACTACGATACCAGTAATTAGCAGTGCCTGCTTAGGTCTAGATACATTTAGAATAAAGTAAATAACTTTTTCATGATTTGGCCATTTCTCATATTCCTGTGGCTTTGAAAATGGAATGAATGAATTAAAACCATCTGTTGCATATAACAATTACCATAAATATTTCCAAATAGTGTGGGAGTTTTTGAAAATCTAAAGCTCCCTATACCTAAGTCTAATACCAAATAATATTCACAGTGCAGCTGCTAGATGCTGCTTTCAAAAACCCAGGAGGAATCATATATATTTTTAACTACAGGGTAACAATATGTACTGATATAATTTTAAGCCTTATTCTCTGTCCTTGCTGAACAGAAAAGGGCCTGTCTTCCCTCATCTTTGGTGTATTTCTAAAAATAAAATGGACATCTTGTTAAAAGATGACAAAATGCTTGCTTTATTGCAAAAGACTTCCTTTTCACATAGAAAGCAGATCTAGACACAAGTTCTCAAATTGCCAGCCTTCCTCAACTGAAGAAAGGTGACAGGGTGAATTAGTCCTCCCTCCTTGAGAATAATGCTTTCCACATCTCGTCCTCTGCGTGACTGCCCTCCTCCTACTTGGGCAGGCAGCTTATTCTCCAGGACAGGGGAGACATCTGCAATACCTCCACTCAAGCAGAGTTGTCCACCTTCATAAAGCCCCAAACACATTGAGATGCAGCTTTCTTGGTACATCTGTTTTGATGCAAAACCTGAGAATGGAAAAAAGAATTTTCCCAAACCAAACAGTCCAGGAAGCTCTTTGATCTTCTTACGTGGAAGATGGGGTTTGAATTTTAAGAAACAAATTTTGATGATGGCAGACACCTTTGATGAGGCAGATCATGAGTGTTAAGCTGAGTGGTGATTTGGGGTTTTGGTTTGCTGGGTTCAGGGCACCCCTTTTTTTCCTTCTGTTGGTGTTGTGGAATATTCTTTACTCCAGTGACTTTTAAATGTCAATGCTGTTCTCCAGCAAATGTTCAAAGTTGGTTTTATTTTTCTTGCCTAACTGATGATTATAATTTTTATATGAAATCCCTACTGTTGGACAAGTTAGTGTTTCTGGAGACAGAAAAGTAACTGTTGAGTGTCTGTTGACTCAGAATTTGAATGTCACACTGAGCCTCTGGCCTGTGTGACTGCCCCACCCCATGGGCAGCAAAGCCCCAGCCTGGAAGGTAGGAAGGTTGGGCCAAGGAGAGAGGCCATTCAGTGAGGCTCTCCTGAGGACCTGATTACTTACTACCTTAACTCAATCTTTTAGGGCAATGGAATAAATAAGGCCTTTTGAATCTGAAGACTTGTGTGATGGTTCCACAGCAGTGGAACTCCTAAAAAATATTTTTTGTGTGTGTTTCAATTTTTTTAGCTGTAAAATGTGCCAATATCTGATGAGTTGTAAAAAGGTAAATATAAAAAAACACAAAAGCACCTACTACATTGACTTACATAGGCACATCTTATATACAAAACCCCTTTAAATGGGGGAATTTTGTATTGCAGAAGTCACAGGATTCTCTTTTCATGCTGCTGGTAGTTCTCTATGATGAACATACTGAGTAGTGAATGTTACAATCCTTACCCTTAAAATGAAAGGAATAGAACAAAATTTAAAAGATTGGTCTAAATGGAGATATTTGGTCACATATAGACAAGGGAGTTGAGGACTTGTATTTGTTTTGTTTCGGTTTCATTTTGGTTAGATAGGCAGAAGCAAGTGAGTTAGTTTTTCAAGGGGTTGCAATATCCAAAAGGATTGACCTTTGTTTAATTTTTCCAATAATTTAAAAACATCCAAGCTATTTATCTTTGTAATGTGCTACATCAGTGGTTCTTAGAGTAGGTTCACAGGCACTGGTGAGACTTCGAGACCCTTTTAGGGGGCCTGTGAGGGCAGAACTATTTTTATAATAATGCTAATACTTTATTTACCTCTGTCACTGTTCCAACATTTGTCCTGATGGTGGAAAAGCAATGGTTGGTAAATGTTTTGTGGCCTTAGCACAAAGCAAGGCAATGGTACCACACTGAACCAGTAGTTACTGTATTCTTTACTGCTTCATGTTTTCGGTTAAAAAAAAAAAAGGTAGTTTCTCTAAAGAATGTCCCTGATGAAGCAGTAAAATTATCAATTTTCATTGCATCTTGACCATGAGCACACGTGTATTAATGTTCTGTGTAACAGAAGTAGGCATAAAGAACTTCTGCTGCAGAATGAAATATGGTGGTTGTCTTGAGGAAACACACTCGTATGATTTTTGAGTTGTAAGCTGAACTATCTGCTTTTTTTTCCTGGAGCACCATTTTAACTTGAAAGAACGACTGACTATGGTTATTCAGATTTGGGCTTTCGGCAGGTGTTTTCTCAAAACTCATCAAGGGTAGCCTGGTACTACAGAAAAACAACTGACAGTACTTGTTGTCAATGATAAAATTTGAGCTTTCAATCAAAAGTCAGAATTTTGAAAAAATTGTACCTGCCACTGTGAGCTTGATAGCTTTCCAATGCTTTGAAGGGGCTTTTGGCAAAATTGGTGATGATATTAACAAATGTGATTTTTTGACATTGTATAATGAAATGTGTCAACATTTGGAAGAGCTGCATAACTTAGGGAACAAAAATGACCAACATATGATAATACAAAATCATGCGTGGATTAAAGATCCATTCAAAGTGCAAGGTAGATTTTAATGAAACAGAGTATGAGAAGTTCTCTAATATGATTTCAGATTGCCCATTGCAAATAATTTGTAAGGAAACTGCCAATTGTTGAATTTTGATGTAGTGTTAAAGAAGAATATTCACAATTATCTGAAAAGGCAATTAAAACACTTTTTTCAACTACATATCTGTGTGAGGCCAGGTTTTCTTCATGTATTTCAACCATAAAAACATATTGCAACAGATTGAAGCAGAAACAGATATGAGAATACAGCTGACTTCTATTAAACCAGACATGAAAGAGATTTGCGAAAATGTAGAACAGCGCACTCTTTCTACTTTTTTGGAAAATATAGTTATTTTTCATTTAAAATATTTGTGGACATGTAATGGGTTTATAATGAATTGATAAAATATTTTCTGAACTTGCAGTTTTCATTTCTAATATGGTAAGTATAAGCAGATATAACCTACATAAACAAAAGGTCTCAGGATCCTCAATAACTTCCTAGTGTGTAAAGGATTCTGAGACCAAGAAGATTGGAAACTGCTATGCTAGATAGTCTTCCACAAAGATATTAACAATAGTATTTAATTTTTGAATATGTAATTTCCATTCTATGGTCTGATCCGTTCTGGGCAAAGGAATTCATTTCTACAATGAATATGATTTGGGAAATGTTATACTCTCTCTTGTCCAATACTCATCCCCAATTCCTCATCATCTCCTGAAGTTACAAAAGCTTATTAACATAGTACAGACTTTAAGAAAGAAACCTGTTGAGCTCTGTTCACCTTGTTTTCTCAAACTTATTAGGTGAGGGACTGGAGTTCCAATAATATATTTTGAGAAATGAGTATTAAGGAAATAATTTTGGTTTTCCCCAAACATAATTTCTTAGTTTTAGACCTTGTTGCTGCAGTGTGCATTATTGTGTAGATTTGCATTGCTTTTGCTATTCTAAAAATGCCTTATATTTTTATTTTGAAAATTTCAAACATTCATAAAAATACAGAAAATAATAAGCAGTCTCCAATGAACATATCATTTAGGTTTAACAGAGGTTAAGTTGTAGTGTTTTTCTTTTTTTTTTTTTTTAAAGATTTATTTATTTTATTTTATTTATCCCCCCCTTGCTGCTTGTGCTGCTGTGTCCATTCGCTGCGTGTCTTCTCCGTGTCTGCTCATCTCCCCCTTGCTGTGAGGTCCTGCTGCATCAGCCCACAGCGCCGCATCAGCCCACAGCACCGCGCGAGCCAGCCCGCCCTCACAAGGAGGCCTCGGGACGCGAACCCGGGCCTCCCATATGGTAAACGGGGGCTCTATCCACTGAGCCACACCCGCTTCCCTGTAGTGTTTTTCTTGTATATTGTTCCTCAAAAGGAGAAAAGAAGGGAAGCATGCAATAGGATATATCCTCCTGGAATCTGTTTTTTCATTCCATATTAGTTTTGGGGACTTTTCCATGTTGAAATATGTAGATCTTGCTAATTTAAAAATTGTTGTAAAATATTCCAGTGTATAAATCAATTTTCAAGTTTCTTGCTTTTTAAAAAGTAGTTAAATTTTCAAAAAAGTCCTTACTGAAGCATGAATGAATGAGAGAAAAACAAGGCAAAAACATTTCCCATACTAGTCAAGAATTTTGGTTCAAAATTTAGCAAAGCAATGGCAATCCTAGGTATCTGATTTTCAGATACCTGTAGTTACATAAATTAGAGACTCTAGCTCTTTGAATTAGTTTTGCATATATACTCTAAATAAACAATTTATTTATATAAGCTATTACTAAATCTAACTCAGTATTTTAAATTATTTTCCTCAGCATGCATCATTATGTATTGTAGTGGAAAACACTTTTAATCTAATGGAATTCCAAATCATCTTTGTGTTCCTGTTTCTGGGAGAAATAGATAATGGTTGGGTAATGATTATTATGCAGTTTATTGAGGTAATTTATGTATTTTAACACTTGTGGGGGCATTGTAGTTTTAAGAAGTTATCGAAACATGAGTTTTCCTGGATTTTGTTTATGTTCTGTGTCTCAGAATCAACAAAGCAGAGAATTTCACAATGGAATGATCTACTACTACTGTCTGGTTCATCTTAAAAATGGAGTGGAATTACTCACTGTGGTCCAATTAGGTCATTCACTATTATTACCCTGAGTCTTGATGAATAAGTTTATCAGTGCACATTATTATCACTACTACCTTAAAGATAAGGGCATTGACTTACCAAGAGTCACACAGTTAAAGTTGAACTACAAATCCCGTGCTTTTTCTATATCACGCTGCTTTTCAGTTTCAAAATTCTATCCTGAACCGTTTTATTGGTATGGCTTGCAACACCCTAAAGAGTTCTCTGATCTCAGGCAAGCTTTGTGCAAAGAAAGGGAACCAAAGAGCTGAATGACATTTAATCGACCCAGAAACTTCTGATGGCAATGCTATGTGGAGTTCTATGCCACTTAGTTCTAGCAAGTGGCTTACCAAGACGAAGGAGGCAGCAAAAGTTAACTGTTGAAAGTGGCTAGGTGCAGTGCTTTTAGAATAAAATCTACTAGTCAAGGTCCTGGCAGGAAACAGCACCCTCAGGCTGGGTATTTGAGGATAATTTCTAGGAGGACTATATAAAAGTTACAGTCAGGCTTTTGAAAAAGCAACTAAGGACGGTGCATTGCTCCTAGGGCTAGTAAGAGTGGGGAGCCATTACTATCCTGGGGCCTGAAGCGGAGAGTGGAAGGAGCAGTTGGAAGAGCCCAGAGAGAGAATTGTGTGGAAACAGTCCCCAGTCAGGAGCTTAGACCCTCAGAAGAGTCACGGTCAGTCCACAGTGACCCTCATTGTCTCCTCACCCTCTGCTCTCTGCAAAGTAGGAAAGGTGGTGGCAGTGGCTTAATCCAAACAGGATGAGGGAGTCCCTGTAGGCTAACCTGCTGGCTCGCACCCCTCCCCCACCCTTGCCACATGGTAGCAAAAGGTGGAGCATGGATTTGGAGGGGTAGATGGACTGTATCCAGCCCCTCCTGATCATGGACTCCCAGCACCTCATAAGCTGGCCTGTCCCCACCTCCCTGATATTACTGCGCACCACTCACTGTGCTCAGCCACACCGACTTGGGCCCTTGGCACTTGTTATGCTCTGCCTGGCATTTTTCTTCCTCAGATCACCTTTTTATAGAGACCTTCTCTGTCCCCCTGGAGTTTCTGCTATACCCTCAGTTCCCCAATTTCACCCACATGTGGGCCCACTCAGCCTTTTCTTGTATTATTCTATGTCATTTTCTTCACTTGTCTCCTAGTTCCCTACGTTGTTAACATACTTATTATTGACCAGCCCTTCTACATTGAAAGCTCTGTAAGAGCAGGACCTTGTCTGTTTTGTTCCCTGCTCTAATCCCAACCCCTGGAGAAGTGCCTGGCCTATTGTAGGCTCTGGAGATACACTTCTTGAATCAATGAATGAGTGAATAATGAATGAATGAATAGAGTATTTTGGGTGTGCCATAAAAGCACAGTCCCATAAGACTAAGAGTCTGGGCTACATTGAATAGGTAAGGTGTCCCATGGCACTAGACTGAAATACGTGGAGTTCTACAGCAGAGAGCATCAAATTATGCCCTTACATCATCTCTGCTGAATTTACTGGCCCCAGGATTACACCGAAGAAAGTCATTATTGCAACTGGCACTTCAGCAGTGCTGTCTTTGCTGCCTGTTAGAAAGTATAAATTGGAGGTCTTGATAAGTGGCAACAAATGCTCTTGTTTCCAGTGAAAACCTCAGACACATCAGGAACAAGGTCAATTTAATGCTTTTTTTGAGAAAATCTAACAGTTGAAGTGATATATTTATATATTTTTTCATACTACACTCTTCAACTCTCCATATTGTTGCTATATGACACAGTTTACAATCTTGCTTCCTTTGACCAGGATTTAAAAAAGTTTTACTCAATTAAATTTCTTACTTCATGGATTGAGGGGTATTGTAGGTCCCTTTCACTGATAGATACAGTGACCACAAATTCTGTTTTTTCCTGCCAAGCTAACCTTTTGTCAACAACTTACATTTCTATTTGTCCAGGGAAAAAACCTTCCTTTTCTTTTTTTTTTTTTAACTCTTTCGGGAATGACTATTTCTAGATTTTTTTGAGTCATAGAAATCATGTTTTCCCTTTTAGGAACCATTGAACCTTACATTTTGCTATTCTTACCCCATTTAATATACATAAGGAAACTATAATGAGAACTGTGTTGGATGCAAAGGTAAACCAGTTAGGTGACTGGGCTACATGAGACCAAAATGATAGTAGGGGATATGAGGAGAAAAGTACAGGTTCAAGATATATTTTAGAGATTGTGTTAACCAGACTAGTAAATGGATTAGATGCAGGAGGTGTAGGAAAAGGAATATCAATGAAACACTTAGGTTTCTGAGTAAAGGGCACTGAAATGTATTATTAAGAATAATGGCTCTTGAGTTAGTAACCCTTTGACTTTGGGAAAGTTAACTTCTCTGTTCCTTGGTTTTCTCATTTGAAAAATGGCAATAATAAAAATGCCTAGGGAAGTGGGTGTGGCTCAGTGGATAGAGCTCCCGTTTACCATATGGGAGGCCCGGGTTCGCGTCCTGAGGCCTCCTTGTGAGGGCACGCCGGCCTGAGCGGTGTGGTGGGCTGATGCAGAAACCTCACGGCAGGAAGCGGGTGTGGCGCAATGGATAGCGCACCCGTTTACCATATGAGAGGCCCCGGGTTAGCTTCCCGGCGCCTCCTTGTGAGGGCAGGCCAGCTCGCGCGGCGCCGTGGGCTGATGCGGCAAGACCTCACAGCAAGGGGGAGATAAGCAGACACAGAGAAGACATGCAGCGAATGGACACAGCAGCACAAGCAGCAAGGGGGGCGGGGGTAAATAAAATAAAATAAATAAATCTTTAAAAAAAATAAAAAAATGCCTACCCCATGAAGATATTGTGAGCATTAAATGAGCTTATGCAGTATCTGATTTGCTTACAGGCACATTGGAAGCATTGAACAAATATTAGCTACTGCTATTACTTACTGAAATAGGAAGTCTCCATAGGGGTTAGAGGAGTAGAATACAGTTTTTTAAAATTTTTAAAAAAAGATTTATTTATTTACTTTTTATCCATTTTAACTCCCCTTTCCCCCCTGTTTTTTGCTGTTTTTTGTGTCCATTCATTGGGCAATTCTCTGTGTCTGTTTCCTGCCCTCTCCTCTCATCCTTCTCCTCCTGTCTTCACGGGGATTTGATCTTGGGAACCTCCAACGTGGGAGAGAGGCATTCTGCCACCTGCACCACCTCAGTTCCTGTTTTTTTGGTGCATTTCGTCTTGGCTCTCCCCTGCATCTCTCTCCTATTACATCATCATCTTGCTGCATGGTTCGGCGGGGCCTGGGGGCTCACCTGCTCGCGGGGCCTGAAGGCTCACCTGCGCACCTCCTATATTTTTCTTTGTTTTACCGGGAGGTCTTGGGGATTGAACCCAGCTCCCTCTATATGGGAAATGGACGCCCAACCATTTAAGCCACATCCACCCCTAGAATACAGTTTTGAGTGAAACCATTATTATATTCAGTTTAAATTGTCCATTGGAAATATAAGTGGAAACATCTAATACATATGGAATCAAAAGTCTGGTGCACAGAAGATAAAAGGTCTAGGCTGAAGATAAAAATTTCAGAATCATCAGCAAAAAACAAAAAACAAAATAGTGTGAAACACACATAAATAGATATCACTCAGAGAGAGAGGAGAGAGGTCCAGAGCTAATCTTTGAGTTCATCCAGAGGAAAGAAGCAACTAAAAGAGTGAGAAAATACATCAGGTATGGAAGGAGGGAAACCTTGAAAGAATTTAAGGCAAGAGAAAGAAAGAAGGAGGGAACAAAATTTCTATTTGGAGTTCTGCTGAAAGGTGTGAAAGGTGTCCGTTGGGTTTGGGAATATGGAGCTCCCTGGCCACTTTGGCAAGGACAGTTTCAGGTGGGAGGGCTTAGGAGTATATTAATATGTTCAGTTATGGAGTGGTTCGGTGGGTGTGAGGAAGTGGAGATAGCACCTGTAAACAACTTGAGAAGATTTACTTATGGAAGGGGTGTAGAGAAGCTGTGTGGGCTGGTGACAATAAGATATTTTGTTTTGTTTGTTCTATTTCAAGAAGGGAGCAACTAGAGTGGGAACATTCCATTAGAAAGTGGGAGGTTGATGATGCAGGAGAGGAAGAGGATAACTGAAGGCATGAAATTCTTGAGAATCGTAAGTTAGGAGTCCAGAACAAACATGGGGAGACTGGTCATTAACGAGAAGAGGTTCTTTAATGTTTTTAATTTAATTTATATTTTCTTAATGAAGGATGAGGTGAAGTTGTCAACTGAGAGTGAGGTCTGAAAAAGCCATCTTGGGAAGTGAGACAGAGCATCTACTAAAGAAAAAGAGTAAGATTGCTGGCTGTATTGGGTCCCAATTTGAGTTTGAGACCCTGAAATTAAAATGAGACCACTTATACTTAATTGCACAAGTTTCTTCCACAGTACTCAGTTGCTGGAAATCTTCTTGAACTGTTAAACTTAAGGAAATTCCCATGGATTTTAAACTCAGGGATTTAACTAGCACTAAGCATCTACTTGTCTGATGGTGATACTTGCAATAATGGAAGCACTCATGAAATGTTAAGAAAGAACTGATGGTTCTTTTATCATGGTAGGCTGTGACAGTCATCTCAGAAATGAAATAGACATCAAACAGGGATTGAGAGATTAAGTATTTATTTGTGAAATATGCTGAACAGCTAGAAGGCTGGGCCCACAGATCTTTATAAAATGGAGTAGCATGCTGAGGCGACATGTTTCCTTCCAGGAATTGTTATCAAAATGGTTCCACTATTCCAACGGAGGCCAAGGTGATGTTATATATATTTAAGATGTCAAGGAGAAATGCCCCATCAGTTATTTCCATACCAGTCTTTTCTAAACTGAAAATCACATTTAGTCATGGTGAACTGACTGACATTCCTTTTCAGTTTCTTGACATTTTGTAACCACTCTTAGATTAGTTTTATGGGAGGTGTGTATAGTGTTCCTGCATCTGTGTCAAAGAGTGCATGGGTAAGGGTGGGGGGCAGTTGTTTTCACTTCTGTGAAGATAAAACATTTGTTCCCAGCATCAGTTCTTTCTTACACACAATAACAGATCAGGTTGGTCTGAACACAGAGCAGTGTTTCTATATGGTGTCTCCCTGGGGTTACCTGGTCAGGAAGCTTTTCTACACCAGGGTTGTGGAACCCTATTCTGAATAAGTTCTAATGCCCTCTTTCCACTACAGTAGGCAAATTCATGCTCCTGAGTATGTGGGCAGCATTAGGGACCTTTATTTGATAAAACAGCCAATATAGGAAGTCTCTTTGAAAAGTAGCTTTGAAACAGGGTCTGTATGAATCTAAAATGGACTACCTTTGGAGAAATGTGACATCTTTCTTTGTGAATGGAGGGAAGTTTCACAGAGAAGTTCTGTTGCTTACACTTTTAAGATTAGTTAAAATTAATTTTATTGGGAGAATTTTGTGATACCCCTTGACAAAACTGGAGGCATCCTGGTATTGAGCTGTTAATCACCCAACAACTATGGTTAGATTATGAGGTGTAGATTATGAAGCCATGATCAACCCCTCCTCTGAAGCACATAGTTGAGCCTGCAAAGGCTGCAAGACACACTTATGGAAAGGCTTCTTCACTGGGGCTCTGAACAACCATGAGAAGAGAGGGCAGGAGATGGCACAAACCCTCTCCCTTCCTACCAGAAAAGCACATTCTCTTGTCTTGGGTACTAAGACAGTCTCTGTCTTATATAGGAAACTGTTCAGCTTTTGAGGAAAGTGATAGACCCGGACTCAGAACCTGACTCTACCACTTAATGGCCATGAGACCTTGAGCCCAAATTGAAGTGGGAACTTGCAGGGTTTTCAAGTTCAAATGAACCTCACAGATTGGGACTCTAAAAATTTTGGGATATCATGTATTCCCTCAGTATTCCCTCAGCTCTATTACTTGTCTCTTTTCAGTTTGCTCTTCTGCTTCTCTCCTCAAATCCCTGAAATAACTTCTCGTGTTTCACAAAGAAAATATCAAGTATGAAGTCCCCCAGCTTCCTGACTCTGCCTATAAAATGATCTTAATCAGCCCCATTCCTTTCCACTGCCCTTCTGTCCTGGTGTTCCTTTCCGGATCCAGCCTCTCACATGTCCTTCCAGATCTTGCTCCATCCCTCGTCCCCTTGGTTACTGTATCCACTTTGCAGCTTCATTTTCTCCTGCCTCTCACCAAATAATCAAGCCCAAATCCCTTCTACTTCTTAAAAAAAAAACCTCTTTCTTGGATATTAATCTCTTAGGTCATTAGCTCAAGATGTAGGAACAGCCTAGATCCTTTTCTGTCTCACACACCCAAATCTAGTTACTCTGCAAATCCTCATTCTCTCTTTGCTCTCTCCATTCCTCCAGCTGCTTCCTTAATTTGAACCCTCATCATGTCTAATTAGGGCCACAGCAATACTTTCTTAACCAGTCTTCTCACCTTTTCTGCTGCACTCCACAAAATGGACAGAAGTTGTGGGGACAGAGAGGTTTCTTAAAGCAAAGCTTCTCAGCCCACCTTCCCAGGATTGGCAGCTGCATCTGCATCACCTGGGAACTTGTCAGAAATGCAGATTCTTGAGCCCCGCCCCCACCCCGAGATAATCAAGGTGTTAAAACAAAAGAAGAGGAAATGAATGCTGGGTGGCAAAACCATGTCTACTACAGGATTCTCTTCTACAGTAAGCTCCCCAATGATCCTGTGTTCAAATGATTGTATCCCTAGGTGTAACTCCAGGCATGCAGTTACTTGAATAAATGCCTGGATGAGCCAGGTGCTTGGTTTCCACAGGGGCAGAATCAAGGTTCTTTTCTTGTCTTTCTTTGGTTTCTTCAGTGAGTTTTAGAACTTTATTCTTGCTTGGAAGCAACAAACTAATACCCAGAGTCCTAAGGACAAATGACCTTCGTTGGCTGGGAGCTGATTTGTCTCCCTACAGCTTTAGACAGCAGAAGTCCTTGGTACCATGATCCTTGTGCCCCAACCTTCAGGACTCTCTCCCTTGCCTCAGTTAATTTTGACCTCTTTGCGTAGATGGCATTTGAGTGGAGCCTGAGGGTTAAGAAGGAATTTGGTAAGTAGAGAATGAGGAGAAGGATATTTCAGGCTGGAGGAATGTTATAAACAAAAGCAAGATGGATGAAATTGCAAGACATGTTACGTGACCAACAAAAGTAGAAAGGTGTGGGCTGAGCAAAAGAAATGAGATGGAAAAAGTAGTTTTTTTCCCCATAGGGTTTGCTGAGTTGTACAGTACAATGCTTTACCTTTTCAGGTTTATTTTAGCAACATGTATATGACCTAAAATTTCCCCTTTCAACTACATTCACACACATAATTCAGTGCTGTTAATTACACTCACAATATTGTGCCTGCTAAGGAGTTTGGACTTTATTTGGGAGACCATGTAATGGATAAATAAGAGCCACAGTGTTTGAAGTGTTATGTCACGTGTTTGTATTGCAGGGATATCTCTATGTAATTTTATTTCCCCACCAGAAGACAGCTAGAGATATGCAAAGCCATGTAACTTGTGGCTAGGTGGATTCAGATCTCAGGTGAATAAGGCAATAAATCCAACTCTCTTGCCTGGGGAACTGAGCTAACAGCTGCATACACATTAGCACACCAGGAAACAGTAAGAGATCCACTGAGCTGCAGATGTCTGATTGTTCTTTTCTTGCTCTCTAAGGTGTTGACACTGGCTATCCAGGTGTGGGGCTGTTTAGTGGCGACATATTAGCTCAGGGACATGGGAGCTAAAGACAACCAAGCAGTTGTAAAAAAGAATATTAAATGAGGCTGGCTTTTCTGGAACACTATGTCCCCCCTGCTTTTTGCTCACCCACCTTGACATCTCTTACTAAGGGAACGATTTTGATCTTTCAGAGTGAGGATTGTGACTTATTAAAGAAAACAACCGTGAGGTTCCTATTACATTACTAGTTTTGAACAGCAACCAAGACCTTTTCCACCTGATGGGGAGTGTTAACCTTCTTAAGTGGCTGAAAAGCTAAGTATCCCTGTAGGTGATCAGTGTGATCCCCAGTCATTAGTTTAGCCTCTGGCCGCTTTGATTTCAGAGTGATAATAAAGAACTTCTTGAAGAAGCCACCACAGAACCAGTCCAGGCCAACTGAGGAGCTTCAAACGACTGCCTCTGGTTAAGATGGATTATGTTTTTTAGAAGTTTAAAAGATTTACTGCCCAGACCTGGCTTAGAAGTCTAAGACAAAGACTTAACAAGAAGGAGAAACAAGAGAAGGTGATGTGAGATTTTAAAATCAATCAATGTAAATTTTTCTTGTTACTTAATTTTCCTTTATTATATGTTGGGAGATTAAAGAAAGAAACAAGTCATCCTTTGACTCCTACTGCAAGACATCTCTCCTCAACTGATAATAAAAAAGGGCTGGATGGTATGAAGCCCCAGAAATGCAGCTCAATCACTCTCCGCAATTACTGTGTCTTATTGATAACTTGCAGCTCTATCCAGCAAATGCCATCTCTGGAACAAAGCCTGTCACAGATCAGACTGAATCCATTAAAAAGCTTTGATTAACATGTCCCTGGGGTGTGCTGTGGAAACTTTTTACGCCAAATGACAGCCTATTGCTGCTGCTTCTGAATTGTCCTCCTGAAATACTCTTGTGTTTTAATCTACTGCACAGTTTAAATTAAAAAACAGCAATGACTTTGTGTGACCTAAATACGAGCCACTTGTATTCAGGGTGGGATTTATCAATTGCTTGCAGATTAAGTGCTCAGAGAAGCAGCAATTAACCTTACTGTGTGGTGGCTGTTTTATATATGGATTCTGTGCATTTATATATACATGTATATTATATAAACACGCTGTATATATAATCTCTTGTGCTTTCTTCTATTCTTAAACATGGCCCAGAGAATGGGTCATACCAATGTACTTAATTTGGTGAATACAAAGCTTTGTGTTCATCATTAGTGGAAAACAAATTTGTTTATATTCAAGGAACCCAACAATCACCCACTCGTACTTTTTATTGGTCTCTGACATGGATGTTGTAATGAATTGCAGCCTTCTGAAGCAAAGATAAAGCTCAGTCTTCCAATCATGGAGTTGCTAGGGACAGGAACCTTGTCCACAAAAAGATTTCTTTCATCTCATGGGGGAAATCCAATCCTGATCGATCCTGTGCATGTGATGTACGTCTGTATGTCTGTATGTGTATGTAGGAGTGTGTGTGTATCTTTTTCTTTATTGTTACCATGCACTCTCCTAAAATACAAGTGTTGAGTGGTTACATTTCAGGATTTTCATCAACTGCATTGTACAATAAAAAGTAATTCTCTTAGACGTCATAAAAAGATACTGTGAGAACCACTGCAGAAGAAGTGTATCGACCTACTGCTCTTCACAGTATTTTAAAGTCTCTGAAATTGGTGGAATATAAAAAGACTTTTGTTGACAGGATTTTTATGGCAAATTTATTATTGTCAGCCATTACTTGTGGCAAAAAGGTAAAAAAATGTAATAACAATGGAGATACCTGTAATGTCTACCTAAAAGTATAAAGATAGCTTTTTCTCTTCTGCTAAACCAGTAACTAAATCATATTCTCCTTTTAAGTCTAAGATCTTAAGTTCACTGTGAACTACATGTTTTAACTTACATTAAGGCTATATAGCTACAGAGAGAAACCTAGGGGGACTTAGAATGAGGGAAATTTTTGATCATTTTACCAAAGAATTTTCTAATTCATTTGTGGTATACAAAAATGTAATGGCCTGCTCTGTGAAGTTGTGAGCTCTTGGTCATTAAAACAGGGGTTGTGTGATGTGCATCCAGTGAGTCCTGGGAGAATGTGATTTGTGAGGCAGAGAAGGTCTGTGATTAAGAGAGGCAAGCCAATTAGCTTAACTATGGATAAAAAAGCTTGATATTTTCTCTTGAAAATTGAAGGTTTTTTCTTTTGTTCCTTCAAAACTCACCAACATCTCACTAGAATTTAAGCCTCATGAGGGTATGTGTTTGGGCGGTCTGTTCATTGCTGTAACCTGGCTTCTAAAACAGGGTAAGCACATAGTAAGCGCCCCCCAAAATAGCTGTTGAATGAATTAATTACCAGCTTATGACACTTTTATTTGCATTAGTTTTCCATAAAAGGAGCAGCTTATGCCACATTGTTACCAAAATGAGCAAACCACAAAGTTCCGAGGACATGTTCTTCTCTCTAGGCTGGTTTCATCTCAGGGGTGTTAGGCCCCCTCATCTCTCACAGGCTCCACTCTCATCCTGGCATCTTTGTTAACCTTGGACAAATATTCACTCTGAGAGCAGTGAATTTGGTTTTGACAAAAGCAGGCCCTCAGTGCTTCAAGGGCGTCTAATAGTGACCTCACATACCACTGGGAAGCCCAGCACTTTATATTTAGTTTAAACTCTGTTCCACACCTCTATTAATAGGTAGTCTCTAGCAGCTTAGGAGAAACTGGGGTCAAAGTATATTGGAATGGATAGGGTGGTGACTAGATATTTCCAAATAGCATATTCCAGTCAAGTGGGTCTCTGCCCTGGTTATTCTTGTATTGACCTCTTTCCCACTCACTGGAAGCACCATCTTCCCTTAAAAGAACAGCATACAACACAAAACAAGCATGAGACTGACCTAAAAAGCACCTCCTTGGAGAACAAAGAGGTAGATGTGGAGCAATAAGCCATGTATTCCTGAAACAAAGCATCATCCTCAATGGCATAACTTGTCCAGAAGCTCTAATATTCTTCTATGATATTTTATGCATGGCTTTGAAAATTCAACTTCCCCTTCCATGCCTATCCATGGCTCTGGTATCCTACTTCTGTTACTTCTCAGCCAAGCAAGTGGTCCAAAGGCATGAGAAAAGTAAACTGTACAAAAATAATCACAGGTAGCAACGTTATTCACAATAGCTAAAAGGTGGAAACAACCCAAGTGTCTATCAACAAATTAAAAAATAAACAAAATGTGTAAATATGTACAATGGAATATTATTCAGTCGTAAAAAGGAATGGAGTTCTGATACATGCTACAACATTGGTGATCCTTGAAAAGATTATGCTAAGTGAAATAAGCCAGACACAAAAGGACTAAGTAGTTTATGATTCCACTTATATGAAATATCTGAAATAGGCAGATTCATAGAGACAGAAAGTGATTAGAGGTTACCAGGGATTGGGAGAGGGAGGAATGTGGAATTGTTGATTATTAGGTACAGAGTTTCTTTTTGGGGTGATGCAAACTTTTGGAAATAGATAGTGATGATGGTTGCATATTATTGTGAATCAAATTAATGCCATGAATTATACCCTTAAAAATGGTTAAAATTTTATTTTATACATATTTTATAATATAATTTTTTTAAAAGAAGAGAAAAAAGCACAGAGTGTGATGGTTGATTTCATGTATCAACTTGGCAAGGTTATGGTGTCCAGTTGTTTGGTTAAGCAAGCCCTGGCCTGATGGTTACTATGAGGGTATTTTGTGACAGTTTTAAGTCATTAGTTAGTTGATTGCAGCTATGGCTGTTTATAGCTACAACCAACAAAGGAGATTGCCACCAGCAATAAGAGGAGTCTCCTCATCCAATCAGTTGAAGGCTTTAACTGGAGAGCTGAGGACTTCAGTAGTCAGAAAGAAAAATTTCTATCTCCACATCAGCCAGCCAGCTTCTGCTGGAGAATTCAACATCACCAAAATTGCCAATCTCCTTGGTCATGTGAGCCAATTCCTATCATAAATCTCTTAATATTTACATATACCTATATATATTCTGTTGGCTCTGCTTTTCTGGAGAACCCTGACTAATATACAAGGCATTCTTCATTACAGAAAAAAACTGGAGAAAATCCTTTTGTTCCAAAATTTAAAATTTAAAAATTAAACTATTATATAGTAATGCGATAGTGTACTAGGTGGCTACTAAAAAGGTAAATAACTATAGCAGGAGATGTGTATGTCAAGTAGTGGTAAGCAAAAATAAATAAATAAAACATAATCTAATATCAAAACATAAGTTACAAATATGAAATAAAAAGGACATTGAGGGGGAGTGGATGTGGCTCAGTGTTTGAACACTGGCTTCCCACAAAAGAGGTCCCAGGTCCAATCCCTGGCCCCTGGTCCCTCAAAAAAGAAAAAAAAAAAAAAAAAAAAGACATTGATGGACATCCCAAGGGTAAATTTTCTTGGAGATAAGGAAGGGCAGCAAGCATTTGCCAAATATTATTTCCCAGGACCTTCATATATGTTGTTATGACAAGTGAATGAGGTAGATATTAGTGCCATCATAGGCATGAAGAAACTGACCTTCAGAGAGGTTAAGTAACATCTCCAAGAAAACACAAGGAAAAAGAGACAAAGTGGGAATTGCAGTCCAGATTTGTCTGATGCTGAATCTAAGCAATCTCCATTACAAGAAAGAATTTAAGGTTCATTTGATTATTGCTTTCTCTAAAGTTGCATAACATTGGAAATTCTAAATTGCAAGTTTTTTTTCAGGGGGAAATAAATAAATCTTTAAAATGCAAGTGTTATTTAAGTGTTTCAAATATTAGTGGTCCATGAGTAAGGATGCATGTTACACTGAACTAAGTAGAAAGTAACATTTATGTGTATATTTAATTTCCAATTGAGAGAAAAGGAAGGCAGCTTATTTTTCTAGTAGATAGAAATCCCTCAGCAGCTTGATTTCGGTTTCCCTCTTCAGTATGGAACACCGGGGCTTGAACTGTGCCTATATATCTTCTGCTGCTCTTTAGCTCTAGGGCACTGGTTCATCTTTGGAGGGAGCAATGCTAGCAATAATTTTGTCATTGTTGCTAACTTGGTGTTCAGAAATGAAAAAGTATGTGATCTCTCCATCCTTAACTCTAAATGTTAGATCTAGCTCATTTAGAAAAGTAAACTTACCAGTCTATATACCTACAATTATCCATTCCCTAGGAGTCCCCTATCCATCTCTCTTCTCCTCCATGTCACTGTGGAGTAAGAGATTTCTAATGCCTTGACTTAAAATTTTCTCTTAATTCCAGGAAAATCCTCTCCTTACCTATATGATGTATACAATGATTTCACACATTGCAATCTGCACAAAACAATTTCATTTTCTAAGCAATATATTAAGACAATGACACTGTTCTCTATTACCCAAGGAATCTTATTAATTATTAATGTGTATTATGTCACATTGATATCCATTCAGTTTGGGAGAACCCTTGGCTTGGAAAGTGGGTGGTGTACTGGGCAGAGCTTGAGAATTAAGAGTCAGATAGCTATTGATCTGGGTTCTGGCTCTGCTGCTTACCATCAGTATGACCTTGGGTGTGTGACCTAATTTTTGGGACCTAATATTCCTCAACTATAAAATGAGGGTAATATCTGCCTTGTAAGGGTTAGTAATGTGTAATATGTGTGTAAAGGTCTGACATAATAAGTAATTCTAGCTAGTATTTATACGTAATATGAGTACAGCATAGTGCAGTGGTCAAACAAAGTGTAGTGCCCAGACCAGCAGCATCAGCTGAGGTCCTCAGCCCACCTGTTGGATCAGATACACTGAGTTCAGGACCTCGGAATCTATGTTTTAACAAGAACTCCAGGGGATTCTGAGCTTGCTGAAATGTGAGAGCCACAGGCAGAAGAGTTAAACCAGGATACTCTGGCGTGGGCCTGCCTGAGTAAGCACCCTGGCTGAGCCATTTTCCAGCTGTGAGGCTTTGGGCTAGGGTTGCCAGATAAAATACAGGATGCCCAGTGTAATATTTTGGGACATACTTATACTAAAAGTTTATGTTCATCTGAAATTCAAATCTGAGTGTGCTATATTTTCACTTGCTAAACCTGGCAACTCTATCTTGGACAAATTGCTTAAGATTTCCATGCCTCATTTTTCTCATCTGTAAAATGTGGTAGTAAATGCATCTACTTCATAGGGTAGTTGTGAAGAGCTTAGAAGAGTGTTTGCTACTTAATGTACAACTGAATGAATGTCAGTATTAATTACATCTGAGAGACAGAGAGAGTTATATGCTGGAAAGAATATTTGAATCAAATGTTCTTAGATAGACAAAATATAATAACTGTTAGGTGAATGGGTTTTGAACTCAGATAACCTGGATTCAAATGCCAGCTCTGCCACATAGAAGCCATTGCTCTTGGGAAATGCTCCTAAACTCTCCAAGTCTCAGTGTCTGTATCTGTAAAACAGGAATAGTAATAGTATCTACCTCAAGTAATTGTGATGAGATGACACACATAACATGCTTGCTCATTGCCTTGGATGAAAATTGCTAGTTGTTAGGAATTATTTTTCAAATATAATTCATCTGATGGAATGATAAATACTTACCCAATGTTTTTTATAGAAACCTTGAAAATTGTCATGGATAATTGTTCATTATAGATTCTTCCTTAGTTTTGGATTCAATATATTTCATTTATGTTTATTTTTTTAAGTCCTAGGAGCACAAAATAGCCCCTGATTTTCAATGTGATTAATCTGTACATTTCATTGGATGTTCTACTTAAAAAAAATACAGTGTCTCTTACAATACCTAAGAATTAGGTATAACTGGCTGCTATCCTACATGAATGGGTTGGTCTATCTGCACATCCCTTGGTGGAAGCAACTCAGGGCAACACTATTATGGACATTTTTAGTGCAATGTCATGCCCAGTTTCACACTCACAGAGAAGGCTTTATTTTTGAAGACCCAGCTCTCTTAAGCTGGCTGGAACACAGGTAACAAGAGGCTCTGAAGAGAGGATACACATGCTCAACAAACTTGCTTTTGCTAGTCCCCGTTACCTTCTTTCTGCAGGTGTAAAGCTTTATTCCCCATATTCCTTTCCATTGTAGACGCCTGGCTCTAAGCCTTCTTTGTTGCCACCTCGATGCCAGCTTCTGGTTATCTATTTTTTTTTTTACGCTCCCAACCATCTGGAGGAAAACTGACTGGAGCTAGGGTCATTGTTGTACCTTTAAAAATTGCTGTGTAGGTAAAAGGATTTGTCAAACCCACGAATGACCCTCCTCAGTTCTCAGAGGCACTTCGGATTGGCAAGGGGTCCTTCCTGAGGAAGCCGAGTCAAGCAGAGGCAGGAACAGAGGCAAAGAGGAGCGTGTTCAAGCTACAAACTGGGCTGAGAAATATAGATCTGCCCGATTATAATTCAAACAAAAACAAGTGAGAAACTGTAGTTGGTTGAGGCACTCTTGGCCGAGCATCTGGGCTTTGCATGCATGCATGCATAATTAAGCTTCTAGCAGCTGCAGGCTTCTGCAGTGCAACAGGGCGGGCAGGATATCATAATACACAGTAGGTTGCATATCAATGGAACCCTTTTTAAATTCACATGAAGCATAAGATAAAAAGACATCAGCAAAATTAAACAGCATTCAAAACGTCAGTGAAGAGTGATACAGGCCACCAGGAAAACAATGGAAACCGACCTGGTTTCCCTCCATTGTTCTGTTTCCTCCCCACAAATAGATCAGAGCAACAGTGCTGACTTTGTTTTAAAATACATACACTCATTAGATCAAAGGAATCAATGCCCATTTAAGCAACTTTCAAGGCTTGGGAGGAAGAGTGAAATGTTCTGCTTTATTTTGAAAGACAAAGGGGAAAAAAATCACCCACATGCACTGGGGCATTGTGATATGCAGATGGCTAGCTTTCAGGAGAATTAAATATTCATGGGAGATAAAAATCTTTCCCATTATATTTTTAATGTATCTGAGGCTTTGGGCTCAATGCCCTCTGTTCACAAAGTAGACCCTGTTCTCTGTACACACTGCACTGTGCACAAGGACAGCTGAGATGGCAGCTCCTGCTGTCCCCCTGGCCCTTCCACAGCTGGGCGGCCCCATGGCAACCAGTTACATCACTGACGTACTTCTATTTCCTTGGATGCACAGTCTATGGCAAAAGACCCTCTGCTGAATTTTGTTCACTAATTGCCCCACGCCTTCATTAAATCCGGAGTGCCAGGGCCACAGAAAGTCTTTCTGACCCTTGACAGGTAGAGGGAGGCCTCTGAGGTAGCTGGGCACACCGACCAGTGGCGTTTGCTTCTCTTTACCCTCACTCAGTTGCAACAATCCTTCCTCCCACTATCTGTTGTTTTGTCACGTACTTTTGTTTGACAGGGAATTAAAGGGATTGCTCAGAGACTTTTAATCTGATTAACCACACGGATAACAACCGTAAGGGTTGAGATGCTATGGGACAAGGGAGCATTGTCGGCATCTCTGAAACCTCCTCCCCTCCTCCCCTCGTTTTCTCCCAGCACTCTCCCTGCTTTACCCCCTCCCCCTCCCATATGTCAACTCACACAGAAAACAGGATTTAAAGAGCTGCTTTTGTTTGGGGAGAAAGATGAGAAAGATGTGTTTGCTCTTCATAGGCTGCTGAAATAAAGAATTTATTAGTCATAGCTCAGTGAAATAAATGAAATGTAACCTACTTAAAGGAAGGGATAAAGAAGGTGGGAAAAATAAATATTCCTTTGGATTTCAATTTGATTCTGAATTTAGTTACTTTCAAGCCAGTTAGGAAACTGACTTTGCCTAGGCCATTAATTGGAGCTGGCTACTCTTGCACTATGTAATTATGCTGCTTTGAGTTCTCCATGCATTCTTTCCCCCCTCATAGTTTGAGACCACATCCTCTATAGAAGATGAATAATTAAGGAATGACTAAGGAAGAGTAGCCACAGCATTTTGTTGACATTCAGGTAATTGTATTTGCACATGAGATAGTTATTTGATCTGTTCTTGTATATTTTACTGGTCCCTTGCTTCCCTCCCCACCCCCAACCCCCCATCATTGCCGCTGTCTTCAAATAAATTCTACCTATCACAAACTTGAATTTAAAATCTTTGCTTTCTAGGTGTTGTTTTTGCATCCATATTTTAAACAGGAGCATAAATGTGCCTACAATTTTGGATCCCTAAATAAAAATAGATATGGCATTCCGGAATCAGATCTAACTTCCTCTTTCTCTACTGTCTGAGAACTGTGTTTTCAGTAAACAGGGATGTTTCCCTGAGAGGAACTTTTTTTTTTCTTCTTTTAAATATCCTCCAAACCCGATTTAAGCAGAAGTCAAAACTTTTGTGCCAGTGATTTGAGCAATGTAATAATACAGGGTGTAGGGATTAAAGAGATGGCTGAAAAAATCAGCCCTGTTTTTCAGAAGGTACCCAGCCTTTGCCCTGAATCAGCATCACCAGAGGCGGCACATTGGGCCCCATGTGCAAGGCAAAGTTGCCCAGTGGACAGAGTGGTGAGCAGGGCAGCGAGGTGGGCTTCTCCACGGGGAGAGGTGTGTGGCTAGACTCGCATTGGGACGTGAAATTCCAAAAAGCACAGCATACCCTCATAAATTCATCAAGCCACAGTCATTCTAGTTACTTATTCTTCCAAAAGGAAATTGTGATTGTTTATACCTTTGTATATGCCAGTTGCTATCACATTTCTCTGGGGAGAGGAAGACACTTTGCTTGGACTATAATCACACTTCTACTTTTAAAGTGTGAAAATAGTGCCATTAATTTTAGGGGTACTTAAAAAATAAAGAAACAAAAAACCTTTCATCTTGTTTGCTGTCCTCCCCTCCCTGCCCATACACACCCTTTTGACAACTCAATGTATGATTTTCTGATCTTTCTTATAAGGATGTTTCAAAAGAGGTCAGTGGCAGGAATCAATGCATATCATCTTAATCACCAAATGCAGTTTATTTTACTGTAAGCCATTTATCTCCTGAAGGCCATAAAACAAATGCTTGGTTCTAGTGCTAAGGATTTGCCTGCTTTTCTAAAATAATAGAGAAATATTTGTTGGGTAATTCAAAATGTCAAACTGACACTTCTGTTCAAGATACCCTGAACTATAGAAAAAAATCACTTCAAATTTTCAATTGAATATATAGACCTAACTTATTTAAAAATATCCTAGTGTCTGCTGTACTTCTTCTTTCTTTTGTAGCAGTTTTCTGTAAGCAGTAGGCAGTTATGACACTAGCTGTTGAAATAATTTTTGCAAATATATTTTTTAACATACATGTATTTTTTTTAAAAAAAGATTTATTTATTTATTTCTCCCCATCCCTTTGTTGTTTGCACTTGCTGTGTCTATTCATTGTGTGCTCGTCTTCCTTTTAGGAGGCACTGGGAACCGAACCTGAGACCTCCCATGTGGGAGGGAGGCGCCTAATTGCTTGATCCACCTCCACTCCCTGCTTTGTTGTGTCTCTCATTATTTTTTCCTCCTTGTGTCTCTTGTTGCTTCAGCTCACCATGCCAGCCCATCACGTCAGCTCGCTGTCCTGCTTGTCTTCTTTAGGAGGCACTGGGAACAGAACATGGGACCTCCCATGTGGTAGGCAGGTGCTCAATCATTCGAGCTACATCTGCTTCCCTGTATGTGATTTCTTTAAATAAGAAAAGTAATATGCCTTCATTGTAGAAAAATTTAAAAATACAGATATGTAAAAGAAAGATATAGATATGGGTATATATATAGAAATAGAGATAGATATAAAGGTACATTGATATAGATACCATAAGGACAGACTTTCCTGAGCACATGTGAGCCCCTGGGGACTTGGTAAGTCATGAACAGGGACTCTGGGTACATTTTAGGAGGCTGGAGGTCTACACAGCACCCAAAGAACTAATCACCCAAAATGGAAAATTAGGAGCATATGAGGACTTTTTTTTGGTTATTTGCAACTTCCACATTCCATATCTTGCTTATTTTATATCCTAAATGTTATAGAATCTGTGTCCTCTTATCCACTGCTTCTTAACCAGCTTCTTTTCTGGTCACCCTCAAATCCATCTTCCACATATCAGCCAGATGATCTTTGCAAACAGAAGCCTGACATTGTCAGTTCCCTATAAAATCCCTCAATAGCTCCCTATCTCCCACAGGATGAAGGCAAACAAGCCCTCTGGGTTTGGGCTCCACTTAACCTCATCGGCTTCATCTCTTGTCAATACCACCAAATGATCCATACCAGGATATTTTTAGCCTCTGTCCTTGGAACGCCCTTCCCTACCACTCCCTCCAGCCTTGTTCCTCCTCATTCATTAATGTTCAGCTTAGGCATCACCTCCTTCTTGAAACCTTTTCCTACTTCCTCATTTCTCCAGAAGGCCGTAGGTACCCCTGATCTGTTCTCCCATAATATTCTGCATCTCTCAAAGTCATTACTTTGATAGCTGAAATTCTACCCAGAGCTTAGTTTAGAGCTTTGTCTTTGCTGGAATTCTGCCTGGAGGCATCTTTATCTGTGAGAGGACAGCATGGAAAGGAAGAGTAGGGAGAAAGCACAGAAGGGCAATGAGACTGGAGGATGAGAAAAATCACAGGGCTTTATAGAGAGGAAAGTGCCCCAGGAGGAAGCAGGGCCTATGGAAGAGCCCTTGGGTTTATTTTGTTGAGGTGCCTGGGTATCCCTTTCTCGACCTGCCACTTGAAGAATGGAGTCAGAATTGAAACCAAGACATTACTATCAGTTCACCTTTGGCTGGAAAGAAATATTTTCTCAGCGCTACTCGAGGATTATGTTAACCTGATTTTTTTTTAATGCTGTGGAAAGGGTGTGTGTGTAAGACTCTAATACTTCTAGAGTGTTGTGTGTTTGTTCACCCCTTGACTCTAAATAACTGATGTTAAAGACTAAGAAAAACCACATTTTGTTTTCAAAACAGCTAATCTTCTTGACCTCCTGTAAAATGAATTCTGATCAATGTCTATGTTGTAAGGCAAATCCAGGCTTTATGTTAAATATAGCATGTAAATATGACCATGAAAATTAGATTCTTTTTACATGCACCAGATCTAAGTATTTTTACTTAAATCTGGAGAGAGTCATGAACGGTGACAGAAGAAAGGGGTCTAGACATCATCTAATCTACTCTCCTATTTTTACAGATGAACATGCTAAAGTTAAGAGCATACACTCAGGAGCCAGACTACTCTGGTTTGCCTTTTGGCTCAAAATAGCTGGGTGACCTTGGGCGGATTACTAGACCTCTCTGTGTTAGCTTCCTTTTCTGTTAAAAAAGGATAAAAAGAGTATCTACTTCCCAGGGCTATTTGGAGGGTTGAAAAGATTAATGACAAGTGCTCAAGAATGTTTGCTGTTGTTGTAGTGGTTGTTGTCTGTGTCACAAGGCTGATTATCCACGACTAAATCCAGGTTTTCTCACTCCTATCCAGGGTTCTATCTACAACTCTCTCATTTCCCAAAATTTTACCCAATTTTCCTGCATTTGCTATAAGATTCTGCAGGAGTGGTTAAAAAGCATTTTTCTTCTCTTTACTCATAGGCACGTTTTGGTCTAATTATGTTTACTGCCTATCTAGTCTATGTCTGGCTGTCTCTCTCTTCAATTCAATTTACGCCAGCTCTGTGGAGGTGCCTCAGGCCAATCCAACACTAGCAGAGTACTATCAACTACTTTCCCCTGAGGAACAATCTTAAATTTCTAATCCTTAAAGATTATATACAGAAAGATGATGGAGTTTCACCCATCAGGCAGGGGCTGCCTAGGAACAGGCCCATCTAAACCAATCTGACTGCGGCTCTCATTGAGATCAGGCCAAACGTGGTCCAGGACACAGCTTGGGAACCAGAATGAATTGTGCAGAATTTGGCAGCCCTTGAAAGCAGCCTCTGATTACTACACTCACTAGTCACCATCTAAATTTAGGATGAACATACTTACCAGCTTACCTGGGATCATCTGATTTACAGTGGTTCCTGGTGTAATTATTAATAGGGTCTTCTTTCACTCTCAGAAGCGGAACCTTAACCAAGGTGCAAGACTACATTTGCCCTCCCTGATCATGCATCCTCCATAATTTATATTTTTGTCCCTTTATTAGTTGGCATTTTCAGTACTATGATTCTTCCCAATTTATCTGTTAAGCTCCCTTACCCATCTTCTTCGGTGCTCCCTGTCATTTTTTTTTTTTTAAAGATTTATTTATTTACTTTTATTCACTTTAACAACCCCCCCTCCCATTTTTGCTATTTTTGTGTCCATTTAATGGGCAATTCTCTGTGTCTGTTTCCTGCCTTGTCTTCTCATCCTTCTCCTCCTGTCTTCACCAGGATTCGATCCTGGGAACCTCCAATGTGGGAGAGAAGTGTCCTACTGCCTGTGCCACCTTAGTTCCTGGTTTTTTGGCATGTCTCGTCTTGGCTCTCCCTTGTGTCACTCTCCTGTTACCTCATAATATTGCTGTGTGGCTCGGTGGGGCCTGATGGTTCACCCATGTGCAGGGTCTGACAGCGCACCCACTCACGGGGACTGGCGGCCCGTGCACCTTCTATATTTTTCTTTATTTTTACTGGGAGGTCCTGGGGATCGAACCCAGGTCCCTCCATATGGAAGACGGACACCCAACCATTTGAGCCACATCCACCCCCCTGCCCCCTGCCATTTATTCCATTGTGAAACAGCCTGCCTACACCCCAGCCTCTTTAGAGAATGGGTTCCCACCCTCCTGGTCAAGCTGACTTCCTGACACACAGGCCACTTGGGCGGTTGGGATGAGAGCTGCTCACCCTGGTGTCAGGAAACCTCCCTCTGATGACGTAGGTCTTGTGTTGAGTGGATCTCAGCAGGATGGTCCACCAAACCCCTCCTGGAGCAGGGGTGGGGACTTAGGTAGGGGAGAGAAGGGGTACCTGCTTTATTCTTATAAATTGGCCTCTGTTGGTCCCAAGGAGTCCACCGTTATTATACTTTACAGGAAGTTGGGACAGGGTTCCAATTTCTTTCTCTCAGGAAGCTTCAAGCTCCTTTACTATGCAAAAATTGTCAGGGGAGGGATGCTAGCTCCTCTAGTATCAATATGATCACTCCTTGGCCAACGAGATCTGTGTCACATTTCTCAAGTCAACCCAAACATGCCCTTCGCTTCTGTGCCTATATGGTGAAAACAATGGCCTACTTTCATAGTTGGCACCAGAATTTCTCTTCAGAGCCTTAGGAAAGACCTTGATAAGCTTGTATTAAAAGACACAAGAGGAAGGGAGAAGATCTGTATAAGACAAGAGGAATAATTGAAAAATTTTTTTTTTTTAGCTTCTTCAAGGAGAAGGCATTGATGAGTGGAAAGGAGCCTTTTGAAATAGATGGAGAGGCTTGGATTAATGACAGGCATCCCATGGTGTGTGGCCTAAGACCACTGATGACCCGGTTCCCTTTGGAGTCTAACTGGCTGTTGCAATCTATCGTTCTTCCAGGTGCCTTGCATCCCCTTCCTTTTCTTTTAGAAGCTCACTGATGCTGAAACTTTGGGAGAAGGAGCCTGAGTTTCCCATTAGAATAGACACAGTGCAGAACAGATCAGTCCTGGAAAGCCGAAATCCTGCAGGGAACAGAGGCCTCGAGATCAATCAATCTTGGCAGTTCGCAGAAATCTTAGAGAGGACTTTGGACTCCAGACAATGGACTCTGGGCATTGAGATAATTTTGCCTTAGAGCTCCTAAGGATGGAACCCCTAGTTGCCATTTTGGACACATTTATATTTTCAGTCTCAACATTTATTGAGCCCTGACCTTGTGTTAGGCATTATTCTAAGTGGTATGCTCTGTATTTAATCTTCACCACCACTTGATGGGGTGGGTACTGTTACCTCCATTTTACAGTAGAGGAACCTGACAAGCAATTCACAACTGATCAGCAGTAGATTGATTTTGGCTCCTTCTTGACACCCCCTAGTGGGTCCCTGTCACTTGTGTGTTCAACCCCACACTTCTTACATGGCTCTGGAGGCCCTGTGGGCTCTAACCTTGCCGGCCTCTCTGGCCTGACTTCTTACCCCGCCCCTCATCCCCTCCTTGCTCGTCTATTGGAACCCTTTGGTTTTCTCTGTGGCTCCTGCTCATTCTCTTCAAGCCTCCAGCCACTGCTTCCTCTTCCTGGCTTATCCTTTCTCTCCCTCTTGGCCTGAGTGACTCAGCCTGCTCTATCCCCTAGACGGCATCACCGCCTCCTTAAGTGTGGGGCACCCCCACCTGCTGCCACGGTACTCTGAGCAGGCTTCTGTCCTGGCATTCACCACAAGGTGCTGAGAGTCTGCAAAGTCCTCCCTGGCTGAGATGGGCATATAGGACATGCTCTGCAAGGGTTTAAGGAACTGCATTCAAGGTGGCAAAATAAGGGTTAAGAGGGTAGAACCAGAGTTTGGTTCTGTTCACTCTCAGTGAATGAATGATGAAATTGTAGGAGGGATGGACTATGACAGAAATTGGTAGGTGGAGCTCAGATTCTGCCTTCACTCATCCACATATGATAAATTCTGTCAGCAAGTTTTCCTTCACCCACCCATTCACCTCTCTTTCTTCTCCCCTTATTCATCATTCCAATTTCCAACACTTTGCTTGAATTTTCAGTTTTTTATTTGCAGCACTAGTGGGGACGGTTGGGAGAATAAAGGCTTCCAAAGCTGTCCATGCCCTAATCCCTGGGACCTGTGACTACGTGACCTTGCATGCAAAGGAGAATTGAGGCTACAGATTGAAGTGAGATTGCTAATCAGATGACCTTAAAATAGGGAGATTATTCTCGATTTTCCTGGGGGTCCCAATGAAATCAAAGGGTCCTTAAAGTGGAAGAGGGAGGCAGAAGAGTTCTGCGTCAGGAGAAGATGTGACTTACAGAAGAAAGGCACAGAGAGATGCACCGTTGATGGCTTTGAAAATGGAAGAAAGGGACACAAGTCAAAGAAGGCAGGCAGCCTCTATAATCTGGAAAGGGCAAGGAAGCGTATTTTCCCCTAGACCCCACCCCCCAGAAGGGAAGGCAGATCTGCCAACACCTTGATTTTAGCCCAGTGAAAGCCACGTCAAAGTTCTATCCTACAGAACTGAAGACAATGAAGGTGTGCTGTTTAAGGCAAGTTGTGATCATTTGTTACACAGCAACAGCAAAGCAATAGCAACTAACCCAGCTAATAGCAATAGCAGTGGGTGATGACAAAACTATCCATGGAAAATTCCTCTAGTATGCTCAGCGGTTAGAAGCCCAGGTTCTGAGGCTGCCCAGCTTCAATCCCTGGCTCTTGAGCGATTGCCTGAGCTCCTTATAGGGTTGTGAGAATTGAGTTAATATAACTAAAGCCCTTTAATTGCTGCCTGGCACACTCTAAAGCCATTGTAGGTTGTTGCTGTTATAATTATTATTATATTCCTCTGCCAATCACCCCACCCTAGGCAAAGGAGTGTTCTAATTTGCAAAATAACTTGGATTTTGCAAACATTTGCTCCATGCATACATAAAAATTTAAAACCCAGTAACCTAATTTGAAAATCTAAGTTCAAACCCTGATTTTGCATAAAAGCCTTGGCATTGGTACCTTAGAAGAGCTCTGTCATTGAGATTTGGAAAAAATTTCAAGCTAAGCACGTGGCTTAGGTAATATGCAAGGGAGGCTGTGCATTTAAGTCAGATGGAACATGGTACTTCACACAATTAGCTGACTGCCAATGAGTAAACAGGTTTTAATTTTTCCCAGTTGAGCTGCTAAGAGGATGTGGTGTTAGAAAACTAGGTTAGGTAATGGTATTCGTTAGCCATTTTATAAAAGTATGGCAAATCAGAGTTTGTTTAGAAACATATAGGAAGATATGGGTGGGGGTCAGCTTGAGGTTGTTTAGAAAGCCTATTTACCAAAAAAGACAAAAGCACATTTTTTTCTTTTCTTGCCATTGACCAATTTGAAGCCTTTCAGTATTGCTATCTACTGATGCAAAGACTATTTGCATCAGTTTATAGAATGGTTTTGTACTTTATTCGCAAATCCAGCTGACAGTTTCTAATGCAAATCAAAGTATTTGTACTTGCAAAAGGCACCCACCTGCAGTTTGAGGATGACATAGCAGAAGGCTGCAGAGTTTTAATGTGAATCTGTATTTAAATTATCAACTCCCACCCTCCCTCTCTGCTCTCCACTCCCAGCAGTCTTTCTGTTAGTCCTTAATTCACTGAAAAATACTGTTTGTATGCTAAATTGAAACACCTGTGTCGCCTTTGACTGCTCCAGTCTCTTTCCCTGCTTCGGCTTCATCCTCTTAATGGCAGAATCTATAGGCTCTGTATTTCTGGGTCTCACACACGCCCATCTTTCCATCTTCACTGCCCCTCCCTAATTCGTACCTCTGCCCCTCCTGTCAAGACCATGGCCGTGGTCTCCTGATTGTACTGCCTTCAGTCTCTCCCTTTTAAAATCTGTGCTGGATGTATTCAGTTATTTTCCCAAAGGCAGCTTTGATATGCTTACTTCAATTTGCACAAAGCTTCAATATCTCTTGCTGGCTACTCAATTAAATAGAAATTCCCAACCCCAACTATCAAGGTATATAATCCATTCCTACTACACTTTCCTTTTAAAAAATTTTATTGTGGTAACATATATATATATATATATATCTCATAAAATTAGACATAATAACCACTTTTAAGTGTATAATTCCTTGGCATTAATTACTTTTACAATGTTGTACTACCTTCCATAACCACCTTCCATAACTAAAATTTATTTATACCCAGAACAAAAACTCTTTACCCACTAAGTGATAACTCCCCATTCCTCTCCCCACCTAGCCCCTGATAATCCACTTTCTGTCTCTATGAATTGGCTTATTTTAGCAATTTCATAAGTAGAATCATGCAATATTTGTCCTTACATGTCTGGCTTATTTCACCAAGCATAATGTTTTCAAGGTTCGTCCATGTTGTAACATGTATCGGAACTTCATTTCTTTTTATGGCTGAATAGTATTCACATAGTATGTGAATGGACATACTACATTTTGTTTATTCATTCATCTGTTGATGGATACTTGGGTGGTTGCTATCATTTGGCTCTTGTGAATACCATTGCTAGGTACATTGGCATACAGTCCCTGCTTTCACTTTTGGGGGATATTTACAGGGGAGTGGAATTGCCTGGTATACATTCTTAGCTCTTCTTCCACACATTTGTTCATGCTGCTTTCTCTTTCTGAAATGGCTTCCTTATTTCCTCTCTTTGCCTGTTTGAAGTCCTATTATTTAATCAAATTTGAAATAACATCTTTTGGTTTGTTCCTAATTACCTCTATACCAGGGGTTTTTAACCAGGGGTCTGTGAGCTTAAATTGAAATTCAAAAGAGCATTATTCTTGTGGGGACGTGTTGGTGCAGGTGTGATGTATTTATTAAATAATACACAGTATAGTGTGGACTTAGTAAGGGGTCTGTGGTTTTCACCTGACTGGCAAAGGAATCTGTGGAACAAAAAAAGGTTAAGAACCCTGCTCTATACATATTTATTATATATTTAATGGAATTTTTATTTTGCAGACACATGTGAACTTGTATTTCCCCCCGAGGATAAGTTCCTTGAAAATGGAGACTGTGCACTGATCTAGGAATATCTTGGACATTTGGTACATTGTCTTGAACATGGTGATGATCTAAAAGATGTCTTAGAAGATGAATTTGATCATTTGTGAAGCTACTATTTTCCTTATAGTACAAATGCAGATAGAAAAAGTACATGAACTATATATCCCAATGTGGGAGTCCATGAAATTGATAAAATGGCTTGTCCTGGGAAGCCTGTGTTGTGTTCCGCATCATGGGGTAGAAGAATGTGGGTCAGAAGGAGAGACGCCTATTACCACCACCAGGGCAGGAGTCTCACCGCATGGAGAACAGCAAAGAGCATAACAATGCCTGCCGCCAAGAATAGCAGTGCTAGGGCCCACTCCGCTCCATGGTTTGTAGGTGTTGAGGTCACCAGCAAAAGCACAACTCATGCAGGCACTGGAAAGAACGACATTTACTCACAGAGAAGATAGAGGAAGGACAGCTTCCCTGGTGGGTGTCGGTCCCCCATGGCCAGGGGGTCTGAATCCATGGCCAAAGCAGGTGAGATAGTCTACGTGCACCCCTCTTATGCCTTAGTGGAAGGATGTCACTCCATCCCTGCTGAGAACAGATACAGCAGCAGGGTGCTTACACAGGTTAGCCAGGCTGTCTCCAGTGGATGCTTACGTATGTCTGCAGCCAGAGGGGAGGAAGGAAGTGCCCACAGACCTCTGTCTGCTAGGGGATGAGTTTCACCTCAAGGCTCCCCTGAGAAGGGCGTCAGTCCACATTTTCATCCCTTCCTAGAAACCAGGGTAACACCTCTAGTCTCCGGTATAGGGTTTATTTGTGGGTCACAGGGAAAGGCCACAGGCTGGGCTTGGAGTGTCCTATACCATAAAGAGACTTATAGCTGAATAGATTCCCTCAATACATATGGGAGTGCATGTGTGTGCGTGCGCGCGCACACACACGCATACCCTGCTTGTAATTCCTTGGACCTAAAATGACATATGTGGCTTTATTTACAGAGAGATTTCAAGGTAGAAGGATCCATCAAGCAGCTTATGATTACCCCATGCAATAGTTATCTATTGCTATGTAACAAACTACTCCAAAAACTCAGCAGCTTAAAGAACAAACATTTATTACCTAACACAGTTTCTGCAGGTCAGGAATCTGAGAGCAGCTTGGCCGGGTGATGCTAACTCAACATGTCTCATGAGGCTGGAGTCAAGATGTCAGCAATGGCTTCAGTCATCTGAAGGCTTGACTGGGGCTGGAGGATCCACTTCCCAGGTGACTGACTCACTTACATGGCAAATTAGCGCTGGTGTGGGCAGGGGGCCTTAACTCCTCACCACGTCTTCTCCATAGCGCAGCTTGAGTGTCTGCTGACCCTGTGGCTGGCTTCCCTCAGAGCGAGGGATCCAAGAGAGAGACACCTCTCTTGGAAGCAAGAGGAAGCAGCACTTATTTGTGTCCTAGCCTGGAAAGACACATACTATCATGTCCACAGTATCCTCTTGGTTACAGAGTTCAGCATGATTCAGTGTGGAAAGGGACTAGACGAGGGCATGAATACCAGGAGGTAAGAAGCACTGGGGACTATCTTGGAAGCTGACTCCCACACCCCAGTAATTACTGTCCAATTCCATTCTTGGGACTCCAGCAGAAAGAGAAGTTTGTTGTATTCCCTTTAATTTAGGGGGGTTTGGTAGGGCCTCAGGAACTGGTCCTCGGATATGAATTCCACCGTTGGTCTTCCGGGAGAACTCTCCCTCCTGCCCTCCCCCCCCCCCCAAGCATACATAACCAGCAGGGCCTTTCAATCACCTTTGAAAGAATTCAGCAGCCTCACAATTAGTCTATAGTCACCACTGGGATAGGACAAGAATTTGATTGAACATTGTAAAGTAAGTCGTGATGCTGCCAGAATGCCCTAAGTACTTTTGACTTTTTTGTAAGGCTGAAATGAAGGGCTTATTTCTTCTGAATGGAATCCTTGAAGAGGTATTTCTCTCTCTCATTTGGAAACAAATTCTTTTAATAAAGATCTAGATTGGTTTCAGTTATTTACTCGGCACTCTCTCAGCTGCAAGTTGATGATTAGATGCATTCCATTTCAGTGACACACACATTTGAAAGGATTCATGCTTCTAATCATAAAAAGATAAAGTTTTTTTTTTTCCTTAACATCTGGAGTCTGATGAATAATTACTATAATTAAACAAGAGGCCATTGTATATTTGGGTATTTTTTAAGCTTCAAATGCCTCTCCGTGTGTAAGACGTCATGTTGCGCACCCTTTGTTCTAAAGCACTCTACTGTGCAGTGTTCAAAATCTACTGAGGAGCTTTAATCACTAGCATTAAAAGTAGGTCATTGTGGCCTAATCTTTATCACATCCTTATTCTGCTTCTTCAAACTCCTTAATAAGTAAACCTACTCCTCTACTCAGGATTCCACACCCTACCCTCCCACACATCATGGCACTGGAGGGGCAGGGAGCTGGAGCGGTCACTTCAGGAGGGTGTATGCCTTCCCACCAGCCCTTCCCCTCCTCCCTTTCTACCATTATGTCATCTTGAAGAGTGGTGCCATGTCAGTGGTTGTTAAGACTGCTAGAAATACATTTTAGATGAAGCAATGGGAAATATACAACTGAAACAACCTGCAGTCAGGTGACAAGTGACACCTCATGTTTCTTAAGTGACTGTTTTCTCACTAGATGGTGTCAGCCCTGTCACCATCCCTCACCTCATCTCACCTCAGGTTTACTTCCCTTGATGTTAGAACAGGTTTATGCTTTTCCAGACTCCTAGTGCTTTGCTAGGAAAGTTGACTTTGGCACTGGGTCCATTATCCAAGAACTTATATCTACTTGTCGACTTGGTACCAGGTTTGTGAGAGAAACCAGAGGCCTAAACCTAATTACCAGAGCTGAAGGGACTTTAGAAATGCCTGGCATCTTCATTTCTCTTGAGTTCACCATTTGTTAAGCTTCATAGGTGTTAATTATTTTTTGGCAGTTGAGAAATTACAAAGAATTCTGGAGGCTTTTTATGAAGAAAGTGCTTTATATTTCATAATATTCCTTAAATGCCTTGTACATGGTAGGTCCTCCATAAATTATGACTAATTTCAATATGGAATATTCCATATAGTTTTTTGTATGATATTTGTATTTGGCTAAATGAATCATGGTGCCAGAGGCAAAATTAACTAGAAGAAGCTGGCATTAAGTAAACCAGGGCCAAATTATGTTTTGTAGCCTCACAAAATTCTGAGAGGCTGATCATTTTAGAAAACTCTTTATAAGTCTCTGTTCATATTTAGATAAATCTTTGTTATTCTGTAGAAAATAATGTTGGGCTCATTACAAGAGAATGAATGATACAAACATTTATTTGATTTACAAACGTTCTGCCTATGGTATCTTGAAGAATTTAGGACATGGTCAAACCTGGTGATTATAAGCTAACGAGCATCTTCACCTTTTCTCTTTCACTCTAAATAAGTTTTATGATGGTCACAAGACAGACATTCAACAATGGGAATGAAATATTGTGCTTTACTATTTTGTGATTTTGTTTTTTTATAAAATAATTCAAGTGAGGTTAATTAATACATACACTCAGCCCAATTGAAGGAAATCCTCAGGAATAATAAACATTTAGGTCACTATTGTAAAGAAGAAGGTATTATTTCCAAGGCAGAAAGAAAATACATTTTCATAGTAAATCATTATTTTAAAAGTCCATGTACATACATGTTAGATATACAGAGTTAGAGCTAAAACTCTTACATAATTTTGCAGAAAAATTGAGGTAAAAATTATCACTTATAAAGAGTAACTGGTCTGGGATGACAGAGCAAGTAGATTTGTTTATCTCCACAATGTATCAAATGATCAGCTCTCATAAAAACTATTAACCTAAAAAATTAAGATCAATGAAAGACCAGCTCTAATTCACAAATCTCAGCAAGCTGTACTGTTAGAACCAATGAGCTCATGAGGATAAAGACTAAACATAACAATGTTATAAAATGTGTAATTTTAATGTTTGATCATATCAGAGCCACCATTTAATAACATGATTTTATCATGGAACCTCATATGTTTTCCTTAAAATCAAGAAGGCAATCTAAAAAAATTTAACCTAATCTCATTTCTTAGCTTGTAACCCATTTTGAATAATTTAATTTTGTAAAGCTAGATGAATTGATGCTATTCTGGTACAGCCCATAATGACAGCAAAAATGACATGAGCCACTCCTGTAGATAGATTCCACCTTTGAGAATTTCAACAGTCACTCCACATGCCACTGGGGTAGCAATGATGGCAAGGGCTAAACTCTCATCCTGAGTCTTAGTCACAGTCAGGATTACAATGATCCATACATATTTGCTTTTATAATGACGCTCACCAAACTGAACAAGCAAGCAAACAGCCTAGGCTTTGTAGCCATAAAAACAGTCCCTTACAGAGAAACAAGACTTAGCAAAGCACCTTCTTTCAGAATTAGTAATCTTACCT
>JAQZBX010006124.1:0-54152 GCA_029593785.1 Cabassous unicinctus | reverse complement strand
CACAGAATTACAAATATTTTATCCCCACCCCCACCCCACCCCCACATGGCTCCCTCATCTGTGTCTGTCTTCTCACTGTCTTGCTCATCTTCCTCAGGCAGCACCGGGAATCAAACCAGGGGCCTCCCATTTGGGAGACAGGTGCCCAATTGCTTGAGCCACATCTGGTTCCCCTGCCTATGGTCTTTTATTGCCCAAGTTGCAGAATCTTGAGTCCCCTACTTTGTTTGCTGAATTCTTCACTGATGTAATGTCAAAAACAGGAGTTCTTAAATTTTATTTTCTTGTATATTGTGGACACTGGCTGTCTGTTGAACACTTTTGAAACTCTTCTGAGAATAATGTTTTAAATTATAAAATGCAAAGATTATAAAGGGAAAAAACACCACACAATTTTATTCTATTACAGTTATCAAAGTATTTTAAAAAATAAATTCAAGATTGATGTAAAAAAAATGAAAAGTCAGGGGCTATGTCTAAAAATAAATCATCTTTTCTCCCTACACCTAGTACAGTTTTCAGCACAAAGAAAAGGGTTCAAAAATGTTTGTAACTGGCTCATTGTGTTGGTTTGAGTCTTTTGTGGATTGCAGAAAATTTTGTTTTTAAAGTGGACCTATTGTGAACCTTTGATTAGATTAGATCAGTTAAGGGCCATTTGATCAGATAGTTCCAGTAGGGCATAGCTCAGGGTGGGTCTTAATCCTGTTACTGGAGTCCTTTATATATGGAGGAATGTAAGCCACAGGCAGAGGGAAGCCTATAGAAATTAATGAACCTGGGAGAAAGAAAAACTACAGACGGGGCAGCCCAAAGAAGAACTAGCAGTAAGGCCTGTAGGAGAGAGGAAAGATGAATAGACACCATCATGTGCCATCATGTGCTATCTCAGGGAAAAAGTGAGCCTGGAGGAGAAGGCAGAGACCAGCAGAGCCCTCATTGTGCCCTGCCTTGTGTCTGGAGTCCAGGATCGTCAGCCGGTGAACTTCAGTGAGACAGCATCTCTGATGATGCCTTGATTTGGACATTCTCACAACCTCAGAACTGCAAGCTTTTAAGCCAAGAAATGCCCATTGTAAAAGCCAACCCATTTCTGGTATATTGCATTGGCAGCCTTTAGCAAACTAAAGCACTCAATAAACTTGTCAAAGTAGCGTATCTCCCTCTATTTTTTAATGCGTCTACCAAAAATAGGAAAAACAAATTGCTGCTATGTCCTGATATCTACTCTGACTTCAAATATGTGTCTCAAATATAATCTGATTGTAGAAACATTTACCCCTGAGTCTGAGCAGTGACTATTATGAGAAGAAAAGTGATCTTTACTTCCCCTAGTATAGGAAAGGACAAACTAAGGTTCAGACTTAAAGGGGAAGTGTGTTAGCAAAGCATTTGGGGAGATAAAGGAGCAGATGGCCAATTTCCCAAATTCAGAATAATTCTGCTAAGGGGATATGGTCCCTTATGGTCCCTCTGTCTGATTGTTTACCTACATTCCTTCATTCATTCAGAAAATATTTATCTAGCATCTCTCATACAGTGCAGTGAACCAAAGTATTGTCAGGGTGAAGAATTCAGAAAAAGTAAAAGAACTTTTTTGTAGCTTAAAATTCTTAAGGAGATATTGCTTGAAGAGTGTAGAGCCTAGAATCTTTCTACCTCCCTCCCAAAAAAGACAAAGGTATTCTTTCTGTGTGGCTGTATCTGCCCTGTGTCCAAAAGCAGAGGCAGACTCTGGAGAAAAAAACATAGTGTTTGGGACACGAAAATGGTAGATGAGTCAGCATTACCCCACAGGTGATGGATGTTTATGGGGAGACATCGGGCACACAATATCACACTCTACCCAAGTGTGGCAGTTTGATATAGTTATGAATTCCAAAAATAGATATTGGATTATGCTTGTAAACTGGTCTGTTCATCTGGGTATGATTAAGTTATGATTAGGGCTTTGATTGGGCCACATCAATAGCCTTGGTGGGTGGGGTCTCAAAGATAAAAAGACAGGACCAAGGACAGAGTTGGAGTTTTTGATGTTGGAGTTCTGATGAAGAAGGAGAGAAGGCCCAGGAAAAGAGACGAGCCATTCACCTGACAGTTCACAGCTGGCCTTGTGGAGAGGCAAAGCCTAGAGAGCCTCTTAGTCTACAGCTGACTTAGTGGAGGACACAGAGGAGCTGAGCCTGGAGAGAAATGGAGCCCCAGGAAGAAAGGAACCCAAGAAGCCTGAACCTGGCAAATGTCGGCAGCTGTCTTGCTCCAACACGTGGCAATAGACTTTGGTGAAGAAAGAAACTTATGCTTTATGGCCTGGTACCTGTAAGCTTCTACCCCAAATAAATACCCTTTATAAAAACCAACCAATTTCTGGTATTTTGCATCAGCACCCCTTTGGCTGACTAATACACCAAGTTACCACCACAGAGATCCCGAAAGGGTGACCATTGGTCACCTTTATGAACAAGGGGATATACAAAGGTCAATCTGACAAGGCTATAAAGGAAGCTGCTGGTCTCCTATTTCTTTTATTAAGCCCCAAATGTCTTATTTGTCATTACAAGCCCCTTTTTTGTTGTTGCTCTCTGCCTAAGGTGGAGCTCTGAGTGCGCCCTGCAGGTAGACCAGGAATCCTGAACAAGCCCTGGGCTTCTCAGGTCTCTCTCCCAGGCTCATGCAGCCACACACTTCCCACACACATCTGCCAAAACTCTGCTGGCTCTTCCTCATTCTTCACCTTGGGAGTTGTTTATGGACGTGTCCTGTGTTATGCTCCCCCCACCCCCACCCCCCAATCCTTGCTAGCTCTCATGGTTCATCTTTTTAGCTCTAACTTCTTCGTCTTTGAGCCCCCATCTCAAACCCCTCAGTGTCCTGTATAGTGTTTGGATAGTTGATGCTCATGAAATGAAATAGAGAAAACTTTAGCTTTCTAGCGGCTGTTCAAAAAAATTCTATGGAAGCAGAGAACTGCCTTTCCTGAAAGAATTCCTTGACCAGCTGCTTGGGTAGCTGTAGAGGCCCCAAGAGACCTGTGTGTGGATCCAACTCAGCACGGAGACAAGGGGAAGCCTTTTGTTCTTTCTCTGAAGAAAGAAGAAGTTATAGAGATGAGAAAAGAGTAAGGGTGGAGCCAGGAATAGAGGAAAGCAACGGAGTACTTCCCTCTATAGTTCCTTGAAACCCCCTAAATCTTCATAAATTCTATCAAAACCATGAAATAATTTGTAAGGAGATTTCCTAGGAACTCTAGGGAGGGGCTAAACTTTGAGCCTGGAGTGGTACAGAATCTATGAGCCAGGCTGTACGACCATACACCCAGGGCATTAGCCAAAAACTTGGTGTGGTTTATAACAGTGATTTTCAAACTAGGCTATGCAATAAAGTCACCTGTAGAGCTTTTAAAACTTCTGATGCTCAGGCTTTGCCCAGATCTATTAAATCAGGAGCTTGGGTTCAAGCTTCAGTTTTTTGTGGGTTTTATTTTTTTGGAGGGGGTATTTTCTTGGCATTTTAAATTTTATTTCTTTAATTAGAGCAGTTGCAGGTCTACAGAAAAAATCATGCAGAAAGTAGAGTTCCTCTACACCCTCCTCATACATGCAGTTTTCTCTATTATTAATATTTTGCATTAGTATGGTATCTTTATTACAACATAAAACAACATTATTATAATTACATAATTAACTATAGTCCATAGTTTGCATTAGGGTTCATTCTTTGTATTGCATAGTTCTATGTTGCTGTTGTTTTGCTTTTATACTGGTAACATATATGCAACTAAAATTTCCCATTTTAGCCACTTTCAAATATAGAATTCAGTGGTGTTAACTCTATTCACAATATTGTGCTACCATCACCACCATCCATTGCCAAAACTTTTCCATCATCCCAAGCAGAAACTCTGTCCTAATTAAGCATTAACTTCTCACTTCTCACCCCCTCCCCTTCCCCTGGAAACCTATATTCTAGATTCTGACTCTGAATTGGTTTATTTTAATTATTTCCTATCAGTGAGATCATGCACTATTTGTTCTTTGGTGTCTGGCTTATTTTACTCAACCTGGTGTCTTCAAGGTTCATCCATGTTGTAGTGTGTACTAGTATTTCATTCCTTTTCATGGCTGAATAATATTCCATGGTGTGTATATACCACATTTTGCTTATCCATTCATCTCTTGATGCAAACTGAGTTGCTTCCATCTCTTAGCAATTGTGAATAATGCTGTTATGAACATCAGCATGCAAATATCTTTCAAAGTACCTGCTTTCAATTCTTTAGGGTATAAACCTAGAAAGGGGATTGCCAGGTCATTTGGTAATTCTATACAGTATTTAACCTTCTGAAGAAACGCCAAACTGTTTCCCACAGGGCCTCAGTGTTGATGTTTTTCAAAAGCTCCCCAGGTGATTCCAATGTGCAGCCAAGTTTGAGAACCAATGCCAAAGAACACCCCAAGCCACTGAATCATGTTCAATACAACCCTACTTTTATCTCATGGGCTAGGACATCCAGGTTTTGCTTAAGAACTATCTATTGAATTTAACTGAGTTATTTTAAACCTTGAGTGCTCTTACATTAAAAAAAGTTTTTTTTTTAAACTTTCTTTCATTTTCTGCAATGTGAATGAACATAGTTAATATTGCCCTTCTATCAGAATCCACCCCCTTTTTTAGCCCAATTATTGAGTGTTTACTATGGGCCTAACACTGGGGTAGATGCTTTACATATATTATTCCTCTTGATTCCTACAAAAAACAAAAAGAACAAGCAAACAAACAAACAAAAACACATGTAAGGGAGCTAAACAGGCATACCTTGGAAATAGTCAGTTCCAGACCACCATAATAGAATGAATATCGTAATAAAGCAAGTCACACAAACTTTTTGGTTTCCCAGTGCATATAAACGTTATGTTTGCACTATACTGTAGTCTATTCAGTGTGCAATAGCATTATGTCTTTAAAAATGCACAAACCTTAGTTAAAATGTGACACTGACCTGGTTCCAGTTATTCCTAAGCAAACGATTGCATGTAAAAGGGACTCTCTTACAGTACATGGCCTATAAGTAAAATTCAAATCTGTACCCTTCAGGATGCAGGAGAAGCAGGTTCTAAAGGCTAATCTTCTATTTAAAAAAACCAGAGCAGACTAACTTTTATAAGTTTTTCTACCCCAGATGGGACTGAACAGTGTCCCCCACAAAAAGACACCTTCAGGTTTTCCTTCACATTCTTGTGGGTGTGAACCCCTTTGTAAACAGGACCTTTGAAGATGCTATCATTAGTTTAGGTGTGGTCTCATTTGTGAATAGGGTCTTGGAAGATCCTATTTAGATAAGGCCAAATTGAACCAGATGGGACTCGTATTAGTCAAGGTTCTCTCGGGAAACAGAATCAACAGGAGATATCTGTCAATAATATGAGATTTTAAAAGAGTCTCTCATGCAACCGTGGGGATGCACAAGTCCAGGTTCCTCAGGCAGGCTGCAAACCAGTGGCTCCGATGAAAGTCCGACGAAGGGTCGTTGATGAGTTTCTGGGAGAAGTTGCCAACAAGGAGCTGGGAAATTCTCTCTGAATGCTGAAATCACTTCCCCTTTTAAGGCATTCAACTGATTGGATAAAAGCGCCACCCATTGATGATGCAATCTCCCTGATTGATGCAGATGTAATCAGCCATCCACACAGTAAACTCGCTGGTGATTGGAGTCCATAAATGCTCTTGTATTACAATTAGCAGTAAACTCGCTGGTGATTGGAGTCCATAAATGCTCTTGTATTACAATTAGCCCAGTGCTTGTTGGAACAAACACCTGGACACAATTACCTGGCTGAGTTGACACATTAGCCCAACCATTACAGGCCTTAATCCATGTGACAGAAGGCCTAATAAAGAAAGGAACTTGAGACTCAGTAGAACCCAGAAACCAGAAGAAGCCATGAGAATGAAGCAGATTCCTTGGATTCAAGCCAAGGAACCTCAAGGATTGTGGCAAGCCAGCACTAGAATGCTACAGCTTCTGGAAGAAAGCATAGCTTCTCAAGAGCTTGATTTGGACTTCTGGCCTCCAAAATCATGAGATAATAAATTCCTGTTGCTTAGGTCAACCATTGTAAGGTATTTGTCATAGTAGCCCTACTGAAACTCCAGATTAGTAACAAGGTTAAACAACTATGGCAACCAAACAGAAGACGCTCGTTCCCTGAAGTCCTGCTAATTCAATCACTTAACCAGCCATAGGGCTGTGGGAAACTGGCTGGTGAAGACTTCTTGCCACTTTGTTCTCACCACAACTAGCAGTGTCTGGCACAATTAGAGAGTAAATACTTTTGAAAGAATGTGTAGTAACAGTCTCACTAAAATCGTGTTTCAAATGACGTGCATGGTAAATCCGTAGAAGACATGCCTCGCACCTAGAAGACGAGAAATCTTTGTTGACTATAAAACAAGAGACTTAGAGTATACATGCATCTTTTATTGAGTATATTATTTGGTTGTGCAATATTAACCTAAAGGAAGAAGTCAGACACAAGGTCTGACTTTTTCCAATGGAAGCTCTGCTGGGAATCTTGTTTTGTAATAATGTAACACCCTTCTAGAGTGGGTCTGTGTTCTACCAACAGCACAAAGGAGAAACAATAGCAGCTCTTAAAGTAATTGGGTTTCCAGGGATTGAACCAGGAGGGTTAACGCGTATTGGAAGAAAAGTCAGTGTTCTGAGTCTCACAGTGTAGACTGACCTAAATACAGGAGATGGCGGTGGGGGTGGGGGGGGGTGCAGAAAAAGAGAAAAAGGGAGAGAAAAGGGGAGCTGTAGAAAGAGAGACTAGCTTTCCGGAGCAGAAGGGGACACGAACAAGTTCATGGGGTGGTTGCGGAAGGCGGTGGAGCTAAGGCTGGAGGGGTATCTGCTCCTTTCCGTGGTGACGCTGGTGGAAGAATTCCACCCTCCCACAAAAGTAGGAAAGCCAAGGCTTCCCCCACTTTGCAACAGTTTTTAAAATCCAAGCCTTAAAGCTGGGTGAAGGATACGTGGAATGCTCTGTGCCCTTTTTGCAACTTCCCATGAGCCTATAATCGTTACAAAATAAAAAGTTAAAAAAAAAAAAAAAAACTCAAGCAGAGCTATGAAATCTGGAAAAGGGGAATAGCCGTATGACAGCTGCCCCCACCCCTCTATCCCTCAAGCCACCAACTGGTTGAGCAGAAGCTGCAGAGGTGGCACTCCATCTAAGCAAAATGGTTTGCCTAAAGCCAAACCCAGCCGGAGGGCATGAGCAGAGCGCAGCCCCGGGGGGAAGCATCAGGCTCCCCGCTGCCTCCCATCCGCCTTTGGGGAGCGACTGCAGCTCCAAAAGCTGTGTTGCTGGGTTTTGTGTTCTAGCCACTGATTGCAGTGGAAAGCCCAGCGCTGGCTAGACGTTACCAAGGCAAATGTTCTTTTTCCTCCTCTCCTAATTCTAGCCCAGCCCAGGAGAGTATGCAGAGCATTAATTGAGCTCATGGCACAAAAAATGGTGTCGGAGCTGAGCTTTGTGAAGCCCCTGCTCACTTTAAGCCCTGCTTATTTGTCCAAGTCTATTCTACTCCAAGAATGTGAAAGAAAACTGTTCTAGGGAATGGATTTGTGTGTTGCAGGCTTTAGTGTGCAATTCAGCTGCTCCTGGCTGCCTTCCCGGACTCTGTTCCCCACCACCGCAGGATTTACACTGAGTTGGTTTGGAGAAGCTTGATTTCCATAGCACACATGTCCCAAGGGGGTGGGGGCAGTGAGGGGCAGTTTGGAGGGCAGCCTGGGTGCACTCACAATAACTACTGTTCTCCCTTCGGCTGAAGCAATAGATGGTGACAAGAACAGAGAGGAAGAACGGGGCGACGATATAGAGGCTGAGGGAAAAAAAAGTTTAAAATGAATATATCTTACATTTCCTGGTGAAGTTTTTACTTCTTTCCTCAACTCATTTGCCACTATACAACAGAGAGGCTGGAGGAAATATTTGTCTCTGCCATCGAAGTTCTGGAATACCGACTCTCATTAAATTTTCAGATTTATCATTTCAGAAGATCCAGATGCAGAAATCGCTCAATTTATAGGCATTAAAAATTACATGAGGCAAGTGTCCTCAGAGCAAGGCTACCCCCACCACCCCTAGTCAGGTCTCATACTATGTAAGAGAACTACTTCAAAAATACAACCCACCATCTTTTATTTTGGGAGGTGCTTTTGAAGCATTTGCAGTATAGGCGAAGCCTAATAATTAAGAAAGTGATTCTTTAAAGCAGCACTTCTCCACCAGGGTTGATTTTGTCCTCCAGCGGACATCAGACAATGACTAGAGACATTTTTGGTTGTTACAACTTGGGAGTGCTGGGGATGCTACTGGCATCTAATGAGCAGAAGCCAAAGATGCTGGTAAACATCCTACAACATACGGGACAGCCCCCATCGCAAAGAATTATTTGGCCCAAAGTGCCCATAGTGAGAAGGTGGAGGAGCCATGCCTAAAAGGGTAAGCTGGCCCGCACCCGCAGAGTGCTGACGGCCCATACCCGTACCCGTGGAGAGCTGGTGCAGCAAGATGACGCAACAAAGGGAGACAAGCAGACACAGAGGAAACACACAGCAAATGGACACAGAAACCAGACAGCAAGCACAAGCGGCAAGGGCAAGGGGCAGATAAATAAATAAATAAAAATCTTAAAAAAAAAAAAAAGTTCTCAACTAATTTACTACAAATAGCCTTCATTATTACTTAGCACGTATTTATTGGGAACTTAGGATAATCTTAAGACTTTGTGCTAGACTCTGGGGTTGGGGAGCCTGCCTTCACAGCCTCTAGTAAAGGGATGACAAATGTTTATAAAAATATTTAATGTAACATAGAGTGGGCTGAGTGCCTGCATGGAAATACAGTTAAATAGAGGGAGAGATATGAGTTTGAGAGGATGGATTTGGGAACTGGGGAGGAACTGATGCCACTTCCCCAAAACTGCATGCTCACTCTCAAAAACATTGCAGTCAAATGTAGAATTGAAATAATTGTTAGGAAAGATCGCCAACCCCTGAGCATGTTTAAAGCAATCTGTCTTTCTGCTTTTACACACACACACACACACATCTTTAGAGAAAAGAGACCTATTGCTTTCTTTGTGACTTTGTTCCTTAATAATATTTTCCTAACAATAATATTTCTGCTGCACCAAGAAAATGCTTTCATTCTTTATTTCCTTCTCCTGCCCTTAGTTTACTCTTCTTATCTATCTTTTAAAATGTTGATAAACATACAGTGAAATTCTAATTCACTAAGCAATACATACTTAGCCTTTTTTATCTTTCCTCAGAAAGCAACTTATATTTATTCATAATTTGGGGGATGCATTTTCCTACATGACTTATCTTTTTCAATACTATGATGCAAGTATGTGGCAAAAGCAATTGTCTTCATATCCCCCACCCCTGCTCTTATTTCACAAACTGATGGAGGTCTTGGATTAGAAGAATATTGGGATAGCACAAAGAGGCTTACGAAGGGGTAAAATGAGCATAAGAAAAAAGGGCTTTTCCTCCAGGAAAATCAGCGACCAGATCAAAGGATTTTTGATCAAACAAAAGTGCCTCCACATGAGATTTGAGAGGCTGAAATTGCCTAGGGATCATTTCCATGGCAAATAGCATAGACAATTATGTATCTTCCAGGTCAGCAATGTGGGTGATAAAACTGTCTGGAACAATATCAATGGCAAATGTGAGCTCATAGCAAAGCTGAAATTGAAATATGTTATGAAACAGTCCTACCAGATGCCATATGCCTGCACACAAAACTAGACAATATTCTGGGCAATCTCACAAGTCAAATAATTAACATATGTATTTGAGCCTCTGCTTTGTGAATTCTTCTGTGCAATAATAGGCAGCATTTTTTTTATTTGCTTTTTTTTTTTTAAGTCTGTGTTTGAATCAGGTCTCTGACACCTTCTAATCCTGAGACCTAGGCAAGTTAATATAACCTCTCTGAGTCTACATTTTCCCAGCTGCAAAATGTGGAAAATCATTCCTTTCCCCTAAGATTGTTATTTATTGTATCAATCTGGGTCTGTCTGGGGAAAACAGAGGCCATGCCAGTTACTTTAACAGAGAGAATTTAATATAGGGAATTAGTTAAGCAGCCATTAGAAATCCCCTCACTTCCCCCCCCGCACACACACACACACAAAAAAGGGACACTGAGGAAGCAGCCACCATCCCTAGAGCTGGGAGAGCAGAGAGCAGAAGTTGGGTTATTAGAACGTGGAAGCCTAATATAAGGGTCTTAGGGAACTGAGACTCAAACTTCTGAGGAATAAATAACAGTCTATGGGATGCTATAATCTCAGAAGCTTAAAGAGCCTGCAGAACTGAGCCATGGCTGATTCTGGGAAGTTCAAGAAAGAGCTGGACACTAGAACCAACTGCTCCTGCAGGGTGGTGGACCATATTGGGTGACACTCTTAAGGAACAATGAGTGAGCAAGGAGCCAGCTCCTTCTCCTTCTCCAGCCTCATCTCCCTTTGTCATCTCTGCTGGCAGATGGCAAAGCAGAAATGTGATTGCAGAGATCCCAGCTTCACAAAGGAGAGAGCAGAAGGCCAGATTTGGTGCTGAGAGACAATAGCTTTAATATATGGCACATGCATTCATTCACTATGAATATTCATGGCATATGTACTGTGTGCCAGACTATGTGGCTCTGTGTTAGGTCCTGGGGAGTCTGGAGAAGTAAGTGGAAAACTTTTATAAAGTACACAGCTCAGTGACTAGCACAATGTAGACCCTTAGTTAAAATTATCTCTCCTCTCTCAGTCCCAGTGGGAAACATAAAGGAAAAGGAAATGGAAAACAAAACAAAACAAAAATCCAGCTCCTGACTTAAAGAGTTTCATGTCTAGATTAAGTGTTGTGGAATAAGCCAAATAGCAAAGTGCAAAACCATGCATGTCTGCATGCTCTAAAAATTCTTTCAGACAGCAACTTTTTTAAGAATTCAGAGAAGCAAAAGAATATTTGGTGACTCTAAGGGAAGCCTTCATAAGGCATAAGGAAGGTAGGAATGGAGCAAGACCTTAATATTTAAACGATGGCCAAAGGGGTAAGACCATTTGAGATGGGAGGAAAATGCATGAGCAAATCAATCACAGTGGGAACTGGCTGGATGTGCATTTGACCACCCCAGGCTCAAAGAATGGGGATGGACTCATGATGCAGAATTTGGAACATGAGACCATAGGACATTTCTGGACTTTCTTCTGAGGCATAGAGGAAGCATTGGAGCCTTCTGGATGAGCAGAATAATGCTTTAAAAATATTATTTGTGTGGTCCATATCATACCTAACAAAATACCTGGCAGATAGTGAATCTTTGCAAAAAAATTGCGTGGGCTAGGATGGGAGGGAATGGGATTGCATGGAATGGCATGAGATGGAGACAGGTCCTGACTTTGAAACTCTGCATGTATCTCCCTCTGTTTTAATCACTATAATAATAAAGAAATACATTTAAGAAATGTTCTGTGCAGTCAATGAGCAATTTTAATACCAAAAGTTCAGGAACTGAAAGAATTCATAAAATGTTGAGAATTTTAACAAGTAGAGATTTAACCCACCCACCCACCCAACAAGCCACTGTGCTCTTCTCCCAGGTGAGACCCTAATATTAGAGTGGACATGATATAGACCAACGTTGATCTTGGAGAACCTGGGAGGGGCTGGTAAAAATGTCATGGGCTTATAAAAAATTGTTGGGCTGGTATGTTTTTTGAATCATGTTTTCATTTATGTAGAAAAAAAAATATTGGCACAAATTTTGAATATGACTTTGCAGCATATACAATATATTCACAGCTAAACTGTTGTTTTCTTCTTGGCAGATCCATTGCAAGATTTTGGCTTTTCTGCTGACCAGTGTTCCAAACAACTAAAACCAAACCTTAACATTAGATTTGGACTCATTCTGAGTAAGTAAAAATTAGTAATGTGAAATAAAGCACTGCATAGACCCTCCATGCTCCACACACCCAATGAGTTTTATTAACTATGGTGGCTAAACTAGTGTATGCCACCACTGTCTGGAAGTAGCTCTGTTTCCATCTTTGTTTTCAATTCTCTCTCTGGGTAATATCCAGAGAGAGGAGAACTCTCATTTAATGCTGAGCTGTTGTACTGAAAAGACTCTAGGCACTCGTTTGGACAATATAAACACCTGGAATAAGTACACCCAGCAAAAAAGAACATATTTTGAGCCTGCATATTGATGTCTACCAGGAGAGAGCTTGTGCTTACTTATTTCAGCAACAAACAAATCTACTACCAGCAGCTTGGTTTGTCATTTGCGTCATTTTGTTTTTCCCACATAGCTAATATAAGTTTTTAAACCTGGACACAGCAATGAAGACGTGTAATAGCTTCTCCCTCTCCCTCAATCAATGAGCTAGAACACCTGATTGTTTAATTTGTATGTGATTGTGCCATTACGGTTAGTCAATATATTTGTTGTAGTTGTTAGAATATCTTCTTTGTAAAAACAGTTTTATCAAAACCAGAGCAGAAGGATTTAATAAACTTAGCATGTGGAATCATTCCAAAGGAATGGAGGGAACGTTCCCAGAGGCCAAGAGCTCTCATGCATCTTTGATCTTCCAGAACCTTCTACAATATCTGACTCTAGCCGCAGCTCAGTAACTGTTTAGGGAGAGAAAGTGAGAGATAAAAGAGGAATGGAAGGAAGAATGAGAGAAAGAGAAAAAATGAGGAGCAAAGAAAAAGGCAGAGAGAATCAGAAGCCACCACTGCAGCACATCCTGATACCTTCTATGAAACCACAGTAACCATCTGCCCAGCAACGGGAGTCTGGGGTATGTTGCTTTGACCACATCCCACTGCTATAATGTGAGATATGGAGCTGAGACATTCTAGAAGTCAGATCAGCAGACATTGCACTAAGGGGCCCCAGCATCAGGATGGGGAAGTGTAACAGACTAACTACCTTGGCCCAAAGAGATAAAACGTAGGGTCCTGTTTCATTCCCGGCTCTGTAGCATTGCCTCAACATCGTCTTACCAAGAATAGAGGAGAATTCTTCCCCAGACTCCTGAAAATGAAAGGTCCTTTTGGCTCATGCTGCTATAACTTTGACTGTGCTTTAATATGCAGCAAACCGCACACTGTTGGTAAAGCTGTTCTCTTTCCCTTAGGAGAAGACATCAAAGAGCTGTTTCTTGACATAGCTCTCATCAGTAAAGGATCGTCTATTGTGAATTACTCCTATCCCATCTGTGAAGGGGATCTACCCAAGTTTACTTTCTGTGGAAGAAGGAAAGGCGGTAAGCTGTCCGTGTTGCTAACCACTTGCTAAGGCTCAGAGAGAAATGGTCAAGGGCTTAGAGCTGGGTTCGGCACACAGGTAGAGTCCTGGCTCCACCGCTTACCTGTGCACAAGGAGCCTCCCTTAAAGGCATCTGTGAAATAAAAAATAGGATAAGGCCCAGCCCACAGGGCTGAGGCAAATATTAAATGAAATGATGCATCTGAGGTGCTTTGCACACGGCAGATTGTTACTGTCAGAGGTGGTGCCTGACAAAAAGGGCTGGAAATAGAAAGAACCAAGAGCTTTCAAAAATCCACAGAGATTCAAAGGTTTTCCGGCTTTCTCCTCAGGGATCCCATTCGTGACAGGATCTCCCTGATAGGATGACGATGGACTTTGGAGAAAAAAAAAAATAAGCTTACTAAATGTCACTGTTTTCCTGTGGTCTTTCCCATTTGGGTCATTGATTAACAGGGGCATCAGATAACTAGACACAAAGTGCAAAAGCAGAAAAAGCCCTTCATTTTATCTCTACCCTCCAATTCACTAATGCCATGTCCTCCTGCCATACAGATCCAAAGAGCACAGGCAACCTACCCCAGCTTATCCCTACTTCTCCTCCCCAACTTGTCCTCCATCTTGACCAAGGACCTGGGATCCTTTTGTTAATTTAACTAAAACGTAGATCTGTTTTGTGACTGTACTCTTCCAACTGTTGCCTCCTTCCCAGAGTCTCCTTCCTATTCCCACTGGCCAAGGAGAAGCATAACCCAAACCCACACTCCTCCCCCACATCCCAGAAACACCCTGTTCTAGTCTGGTAGGGCTGCTGAAATGCAGGTACCATAAAATGGGTTGGCTTTTAACAGTGGGAATTTATCAGCTTATAAGATTACAGTTTCAAGACTGGGAAAAATACCCAAATCAAGGCATTTTCAGGTGATGCTTTCTCCCCAAAGACTGGCTGCCATCAATCCTGGACTCCTCTGTCACTTGCCAAGGCATATGGCGGCATCTGTTGGTCTCTCCCTTCTCTTCTAGGTTTTGTTGTTTTCAACTCCTTGCTTGGGAGGCTTTCTCTTTCTTTGTCTGAGTTTCATTCCCTTATAAAGGACTCCAGTAAAATAATTAAGACCCGCCCTGAATGAAGTAGGTCACATCTTAAGATCCTATGCACCAAAAAATCCTACTTACCATGGGTCCACACCCACAGGCATGGATTCACTTTAACTTTAAGAACATACTTACCTGGACATACAGCTTCAAACCACCACATACACCCTACTCTGTTCCCCCATTCAAGAAAGCTGAGATTTTAAACAGTAGTTAAAGTTGCCTGTGAAATCACCCAATTATCTTTCCTAAACAAAGATCTGGAAGAAATTGGGGTCCCTCCCCAAACTGAGGAATGCAGACAAAGGAAATTTGTCTGTACAAGAGAAGAAATCAGGGAATTCAAGAGATATAGGTCAGATGCAAGAGACAGGCTTTTCTGAAAGGTGAGCGACTCAGCTGGGTTGAGCTGGGTGAACTTCGCTATGCTCTGCCAATGACCCTCTGCCCAGCTCTCCTTCCTCACCCTCCTCCTTGCTCCCTCTAAGGGTGTGTGTAGTGTGTGTTACTCTATTTTCCTTTTTGCCATGTTGGATAAACATTTATTTCTCATTTGTCATCCCCACTTGACTATGAGCTTCTTGAGGTCAAGGTATTGTCATCTTCATTGTCTTACTCCCAGTATTTTGACTGTGCTGATATACAGGGAGTGCTAAGTACAGATGCACAGGTGGAGTAAAATAGTCAACTTGTGCCAGGCCTTGTTCTACCATCCATCAACCATTTGCTTCCCACCACAACTTCATAGGTTCAGAAACTGAGGCACAGAGAATTTAAGGAACTTGTGCCAAGTCACAGAGCTGGTAAGGCATCTGGGATTCACACCTAGGGGATTTGGTTCCAGAACTCATAATCTTAGCTCCTAATTAATGAACAAACAAAAGAACACACTACAGAAAGCATTAATGTGCCTTGTGGCCAGGACTTTATTGAAAATTATCATTTAAGAGCTCTTTCTGGTCATGATCTGACTTTGTTTTAAATCAGGACAGTGTCTTTTCTTCTTAGCTGACCCACTATAGATTAGTCAGTTTTCCTCTCTGAACTTACTGGAAATATTTCTGATTAATCAAGTTGCCTACGCATTTCCTTACCATGGTTAAATATTTGTTGGATGGGCCATATTTAATCTTTCTACCTGCCCTCTGCCATGTCTATCCCCAACTCTTCACCCTTCAGTCAGCCAGTCTTTCCTTCCTTCCTTCCTTCCTCCATTCCTCCCTCCCTTCCTCCCTTTCTTTCTTCTTTCCTTCAGGAGTGACTAAGTCCCTGCTCTGTGCCAGCTCTTTGGGAAGCTTAGAGATGAGTCAAGAATGGTTTCTGCCCTCAAGGAACTTATGATCTACTAGAGATTAGAGATTCACAAAACAACTATTACCAGTTGCTGTGTGTGGTGTAGGCATCAAGGAGGTACAAACAAAATGCCAAGGAAATTTGAGAGGGGGAGCTTATCTCCAGCACAGGTTCACCTGTTGGATCATGGACAACCTGAAAAAGGTCATAAAGAATGACTTCCCTGCATGTCTTAAGGTTATATGAAGCCTGTAACAGGTTTTTAAGCATTTTTTGCATAATAGCCATGGTGCTCTGCAAGCATTCTGATTTCATAGGATGTTTTGGAGGAATGTGAAACACATTGAGCTGATAACTAAACAATAACCACCCAAGACATACTGACAGCTTACAGGTTGTCACCTATGACCAACTTCTATGGTCCTTTATCCTACTTTTGCTTATTGTTCCAAATTTTCCCTAACTATTCCTGATGTGTAAACAGGCTCACCTTGAAGTACTACCTACCAGCTTAGCAGGAATGATCACATATTGGTTGCCCTTCTATTTCTATTTTTTTTCTATTTCTTATGTCCAGTCTTCCTCCTGGACCATGGAAATGGCTTCCTATTTCCCTGTCTCCATCTACCTGCCAGAATGTTCCTCTCACATACAGAAGTAACAACATCGCTCCCCTTCCCAAAAGACTTCAAGAGTTCCCATTTCCATTGAACAAAGTCTAAACTCTCTAACAAACAAGATTCATCACATATTTGCCTCTAGTCTACTTCTCCAGCCACATCTTGCCCCACTGCCTTTAGCATTAGCCCCATCAAACCATTTGCCACTTTCTGAACACACCCTGGGTTTTGCTCCAATGGTCTCCTTATCTCTAGTGCTCATTCTCTATTTGTCTTCCATCAAAATCTAGCTCAAAAGTATCATTCCTCTCAGCTGCCTACCTGCAACCCCATTCAAAAGACTTGCCCCCTCTGGGCTCTCCTGTAGCGTTATCTTCCTACTTCTGTTGTAATACTCATCTCAACCCAGATTGCATTATATCCTTAGATATGTGCCTGTGTCTCCCCCGTTAAACTGTCAACTCCTTGCAGGCAGGAATATTTCTTGCTCTTCTCTGCCTCTGGCAAAGACAGCCTGCCACAGAGTAAAGACACAATAAACAGTTGCTGAATTGAATTTGCATCTGCCGAATTGAATTTGCATATGGCCATATGATGGATTCTGTACTAGTATACCAGCCCACCTCAAAACAGACTATCTAATGATGTTTATGCTTGGCACAAAGACAAAAATACATCAACTCCTAGCAGATAGTAAATTCTCGTGGTCCTCCAAGTTTCAGAAAACCTTACAATATTTTCCTCTTTCTGTGGTTTCAATAGAATTTTAAAAACAGAAGAGAGATTGTTCCCCCACCACAATGAGAGGTGTCCAGTTCAGTTTAGGAGCTCAAAAGGCTGGTGCTTCCCTTATCTGAATGCTGAGCAGCCCTGTATCCTTTTATTTGCTTTATTGCTGTGGAGGTGATAACTGCATAGGCAAGCTGATAAGCTTGCACTTGGGGAATTGCCAGGAAATTTCATATCATATAAAATGATCTGAAGAGTGATATACAAATGCCGCATGAACAAGTAATTATGCAAATTTTGTAAGCCGGAGAAACTAAAATCCTAAATTCGGAGGTTTCTTGGATTATTAAATTTTTTTCAGCCACCCACAAACCTACTGCAGGAATGATTCCATACCCCAGAAATGATTAATACTAAGACCATGAGGGGGAAATAAATGCAGGGAGGAGAGCTGAAGTCAATCCAAAAGCAAGCACAAGCTGCTGTTTACATATTAAGCACAAACCCGAGTCCCTCTGGGCTTTGCCTCGCAGAGGAGTAAGAAAACTCGATCTTCACCGAGGGGGCACATTATGGTGTGAGTTGCAGTTGAATTGTTTGATATAATTTCCGTAAGATTAGTATGCATTTCTCTGCAACCTGAACCCCTCCAGCTGTTCTCCAAGGAAAGAAAAAACTACAAGATGGGTCATGCTTAGTGAGACAATGTGTATACAAATGTAATTTCCTCTTCCTCAGCCAGCTCTCAGGCAAAAAATGCATTGGATTAGAAACCAAAGTGATGCTACTTTGGCATTATCAATTAAGGCATGATTGACAATTTGGGGGAAATAATCTGTATGTCCAATAATAGGGGATTGACTGAGTCGATCATTGTCCATCCAAACAAAGGTACAATATGCTGTGATTTGAAGTGATGTAGTAGGAGATTATTAAATTAAATGAAAATATATTCACATGAGAATGTGGGAAAGTGAAAAGAAGAGCATGTTATGAAAGAGTACTCACTATTGGATCCTGTTTTTGTCAAAATATTTATGTGTAGGGAGCGGATGTGGCTCAAGCAATTGAGCGTCCATCACCTTCCACATGGAAGGTTCCAGATTTGGTTCCAGTGCCTCCTGAAACAAAACAAACAAACAAACAAACAAACAAACACAACTCAGGAAAGCCGATGTGTCTCAGTGGTTGAGCACTGGCTTCCCACATACGAGGTCCAAGGTTCAATCCAGTATCTAAAAAAAAAAATTTTTTTTTAAGTGCATATGTGTATATACCAAAACACTCTGGAAGAGTATACACCTATTTGTTAATAGTGGTTAACTCTAAATGGTAGGCCTGCAGATTTTTATTTTGATCCTTTATGGAAATCTCTATTGCTTTTATAATAAATTGACAAGGTTACTTTTGTTAACATGTTATTTGGTCATTGTGGGCAAGAATAGAGAGGATGAAATTTCTTTCTCTGTAGAGTAAATCTAAGCATTTTCAAAGAGAATCATAGCCTAATAGTCAAATGACATTTTGAATGAAACAGAAGGTTCTGAATCAAAGAGTTGTGTAGAATGTCAAGGGGTCTCCTGACACCCACGCTGTATACTTTCCCTGGGATACCCACCACCCACTTTTTCAGAACTGTCAGTTCATTGAGAAGGAGCCCAAATAGGCCACTGTTTACTTTGTACATTGTTAACACTACTCGGAAAAAAAATAGTACTCAAGTCCCTTTTCCTCCTCTAGTAGCATCTGGTCATAGGGACACAACTACTTCACTTGATCTAGAAGCTTTCAAATTGGCTCCATCCACTCCATATGAATTTTGAAGACTAAGTTGGGATTAAATTGAATGACCTTCACAACTATGCCAAATTACTAACCCTGACCCTAAGGAGGGCTGCTGCAATGAACTTCCTTAATAATCAAGTTAGGAATGGTAATGTGGGTAGAACCCCCAGATAGCTTTGGTCTGGTCCAAATCACAAACCCTGCCTTTAACCCAGCAGTTCTCAGTATTAGTTTGTGCAGTTCTAGGCAATAGCCATATCCACAGGCCACACATGGCTACTGAGCAGTCTGAATGGAGGTGCACTGTAAGTGTAAAATACATACTGGATCTCAAAGGCTCAGTAGGGAAAAAAATGTAAAATACTCAATAATTATTATATTGATTATACATTGAAATGATAATATTTTGGATACAATGCAATAAACGGAGTCTATTACTTATCAATAATAAACATATTACAAATATATTATTGAAATTAATTTCCCTTTTTTTTAATCTGGCTATGAGAAAACTTAAAAGTACACATGTAGCTCTCATTCTCCTTCTATTGGGCAGCACTGTAGTAGAATCTCCTGTTAAGATTTGACAGTCTCAACACTCAACTCACACTCCAGTCCCATTAAATCAGGATCTCTGGGGTCAGATTCAAGCCAGATGATTCCAAGAGGCAGCCAAGGTTAAGTACCACTACCCTAGCCCCAGGCAGGAATTTGGCAATAAAAATTAGCAGTATCTTCGCCCTCATGTGTGCCAGGCACTTGTCTAAGTATGCTACATGTACTAGCTCATTTACCACTTGTATCAACCTTATGAAATGTGTATGCCATTGTTACTAACCTCATTTTAAGAGATAAGAAAACGGAGTCTCAAGTCCACGAGGCCAGCAGGCAGTGGAGCTGTGCCTCTGTCCAGGATGTTTGGCTCCAGGGACTTGTTTCAAACCCTTCCGCTTCATGACCTCTGTGAACATAAAGAGAACTCTGCTAGAGAAGAAACGTAGCTTGTTTCAGCCCTCCACTGGCACTGGAAGAAAGAATTTAAAAACCATAGCCAAATTGCAGTGGATCAGATGTTGGTCTTTGGGCATAATCAACCCCAAACGACACTGGTTCTCAAAGTGTGTTCACCCAGACCAGTAGGATCAGAACTCCTGGAAACTTGATAGAAATGCAAATTTTCAGTCCCCATCCCAGACCTACAGAATCAGAAACTCTGGGATTTGGGATTTAGTGATCTATATTTTAACAAGCTCTCTTGGTCATGAGTTGACAAACTTTTTTCTGTAAAGGGCCACAGGGTAAATGTTCTAGACTTTCCGGACATATGGTGTCTATTGCAACTATTCAACTCAGCCCTTGTAGTGTGAAAATCACCATAGTTAATCCAAAACCAAATGGTTGTGATTGTGTTACAATAAAATTTTATTTATGGACACAAATTTGAATTTTATATAATTCATATGTGTCATAAAATATTATTCTTCCTCTGATTTTTTTTTCCTACCATTTAATAGCTCAAGGGCTACTCAAAAGCAGGTGGTAAGAAAGATTTGGCCTGCAAGCCATAGTTTGCCAAGCCCTGCTCTAGGTGATTCTGATGCACATGGAAGTTGGAGAACCACTGCCACAGAATAAACAAGAATTCCAGCTCTTAACCAGAACTTTTGTCCACAAGTATTTTCTGGCTGTGACTATGGCAAACATGGAGGTGAGGTTCAAGATAAATTCAGTCTACTTAAGGTTACTTAAAGAATATGTAACTTAAGGAAAGCCTATCTGCCAGTGCCAAAAAATTAGATTTGAGAGGAGGGGGCTTAACACAAAGGCAGATGAGAGAAGAAGACAGCAGGGAAGAAAGAGCATCTTTATGAAAAGCCAGAGAGCAGGGTTGACTGTCTCCACAGATACTGCATACAAGCTCTTCTGTCTGGAGGGTCATTTAGTCCCTCTGGTTCTCAGTTACTTCATCTGTGGAATGGGAGTGAGTGTCATTGTTCATTGGGAAACAGCGAGTATTAAATAAGAACACACGGGCTTGTTAGAAAGCATGCCGTAAGCGGTGGCAGTCCCTCCTGGTTCCCCCAGTACCTGAAGGACTTTGTAAAGCAGTTTGTAAAGCAGCCCTCAGAGTTGGTCTAGCTTCTCTAGCTCCTGCTGCAAACTCCAGGAAGGGCATCCCATAGAAAGCTTGAAGCCCTTGAGGATTCTAACAACAGCTCACCTGGAAGCCGAGACACTGCTCACTCCCTCCCTCCACGGCCTGTTTTGCATCCCAGGTTTTCCCATGAGCTCTGCCTGAGGAAGGTTTTTGCTTTTAGTTTGTTCTGTTCTGTTTTATTTTTCTCACCCCTAAAGTTCTCCTTTTCTGCCCCCTGGATGGACTCCTGCCCAGTATGGGTGACAGTGGGAAATGTCCACTTCCTTCAGGGACAACCCGCAGAGTGCACTCTGTCCCTGTGACCACAACAAGACTATCCTACAATAATCTGACATCGGGACTTCTCCCCGAGTCTGGGTTTTTCAGCTTTAGCCAACATGCCACAAATGAGACACTCACCACCCATCTGACTTGGATGAAGTCAAGTTCAACCCAGTCCCTTTCAGTCTCTTCTGATTTATCAAGAGTACCTTGATGTCCACGGGTAGTTCACCTTTCTGCTGCCTAGAATATTCTATGTAGGACTATATAGAAAAGAGATTCTCAACTGGACATGGACCAGATGTGGCCAAGGACTCATATTAAGACCACAAAGTAAATAGAATGAACCCATGATTTTTCTCTCTTGATGACAAGAGACATGTCCACCATCAAATCTGGTTCTGCTCAAACTTCTATTAGTTCTGCCCAGGGTAGTTCAACCCAGGCAAATTGGCATTGGTTTCACAGTACCGGGGACATAACTGACATTTGTATTAACCTCTTGGGACTGCTGTTATCAAAATTACCACCACCTGGTGGCTTAAATAACAGAAATTTATTCTCTCACAGTTCTAGGAGTCCAAAATCAAGGTGTCAGCAGGGCCATGCTCTCCCTGAAGGCTCTAGGGGAGAATCCACCGTTGCCTTTTCCTAGGTTCTGGTGGTTACTGGCAATCCTTTCTGTTCCTTGGCTTCTAGATGCATCACTCCAATCTCTGCCTCCATCATCTCATGGCCTTAACATAAATAAATGTGTGTGTGTGTGTGTGTACACTGGAAATGTGTGATCATAAATTAGGACACCTGTGTGTTCCTTTTCTTTGAGACCTTGGCAGCTGTGGTTGACATGATGCAATGAAACACAGTGAAAGGCTGAGAGGACTTAATGATGTAATACGTGCATCCAAATCCCAGAGAGGTGTGGAAGACAGTTCTCACAGCAGAGGCAGTACTCACAAGAACTGCTGGCTGACAGCGTGTCCATTCCTGTATGTGGGAGCTAACCACTTTCTAGACCAAGCAAAATCTATTATGAAATATGTAGAACAAATATAGATATACCTCACTTCATGAAATATGTAAGCTACAGAAAAAAATTTGGCATGGACTTCTTTTAAGTGCATCCAGGGAGTTTGCAATTAAAAGAAATATTACAGGGCCTTCTCTTGCAAACTGAAGAATTGCTCCCTGCTTTTTATGTTGTATCAGTCTAAACTTACCAGCTTTAAGTGTTTGTCCAAAGCAGGGAATACCTCATTCCTAGATGAATTTCAATATACAACAAAGGAGGTACTCTGAAAACCGTCTCCAAAGTCTGACATGTCATTGCTACAAGGCAGATAGTGGCTCTAGTCCCTGGCACCAGCTAAGGGTTCCTACTATAATACTAATACGCAATATTTTATGTAGACAGATAAGATAAAGGTGTGACCATGTTGGGCACTCATGGAAGCTACCTGTTCTTCTTTCCTCTACGATAGCTAAGGTGCTTCTCTTCTGTTCCTGGTCCATGCAGAATATCCTTATAGCATCTTCAATGGCAGAGCCTTCTCATCCCACTATTTGTGTCTACTCAAAACTTAGTCTTAACAGTTCTATCTAGATGGTAATACAAATGTCATCAGCTAGGATTCCTAGCTATTTCAGTCTCTAAATTTGGGGGAAGCAATGGGAATGCAATCTGTTTATTTGCCTGGATTTGTAAAAGAGTCCCATAAAAGCTTTCTGCACTATGCCTCCTTTCCTACCCTGCTAGAGTAAAGGAAAGGGCAGGAGCCATCTTCTGGATACGTGTTGTCTTAAAGAAGTTCCAGCATTCATCAAGGCTGACTATCTGGCAAGCTCTGTAAGACAGGGCACCGCGGGCATGGGGCTGGCTATTCAGTTAGTTCATGTCCACTGCACAAGTATCAACAAATGCAAGCCCCCAGCCTCTGGTCATTGACTTCTGCTGTAACAGAAAAGCCCCAAGCAACTCCTAACTGAGACCTCCATTTTAAAATACATCTTCCCTGGAGCAGCACCTCTGCCCTACCTGTTTGCTCGCCTTTGATTTCCGGAGCCCACCTGCTTCCTCAGACTCCTTGGTTTCAAGCTGTCTGCTTGCTGGTCCCTGCACTTCATCCCCAAACACCGCATTGCTTCTGCCAACAGCAGCTTCTAGTCCTGCCGTTCTCCAACCACTGCTAATAGCCCAGACGACAAAGCAGCTTAGATGGGAACAAGTGTGCCTTGGTGCTTCTTCCCATATGAGTCACTGATCTATAACTCATGGGAGAATGATAGTTCTCTGCCACCTGGAAAACAGTAGAAGGTCTCCTGCCATCATCATCCCCACTGGCATTTTGTAACTGCCGGCAACAAGCTATGAGAACCAATATTATTCCGGAAGAATTTTCTGTTACCTGCCTCATCACACTGCAGAGCTGCCTGGAGAGCAGGCAGCTTAGCTCACTCCAGCCCAATGGTTCTCAAACTCAGTCATGCATCAAAATCCCGTGGAGGGTTTATTCACACACAAATTGCTGCCTTAACCACCCCATCCCACCCCCAGAGTTTCCAGTTCCAGACATCTGGAGTGGAGTCTGAGAATTTGCATTTCTTGCAAGTTCCGAAGTGAGACTGATGATGGTGGTTCAGGGACCACACTTTGAGAACCACTAGCGTAGTGGATAAGCACAGGGTTTGAAGGCAGAGGTTAGAGCTGAACTTTGACACTTATCAGTTAACGCGATTTCGGGCAAGTTGTAAAAACTCTCTGAGCATCAGTTTCCTGTTCTGTACACTAAGGAAAATGCAAACGACCTCACAGAATTGTTTTAAGGAGCAATGAGCTAAAATATGGAAACACCTTAGAATGGAGTTTGGCACACAGTAAGTGCTCAATAAGAGATAAATGGGAGTCACTTCTTGCAGCTGATTAGGGATTTCTCAAGCAAGGGCTCTGAGCCCCTGAAGTAATCAATCTCAGAGCAGAAGCCTGCATTTTAACAAGGCACCTGGAAAGGCAGTGAAGCCTTTGAGGCTGAGAAGTTTTAAGAGCTTTTTCCTCAAGGACAAACAGAAGGATGTCTTTGGTCCAAGCTGCTTATTCTCTGGTGGTTGACAGCGTCCTAGCTCTCTGGCACCTCTGGGGAGAGAGCCACATTAGCATTTCTCATGGATTTGGCATTTTGAAGCACCATTTCTTAGGCTTTCAGCCCTTTATTCTCTTCGTGTTTTATTTTGTCTGCACACTTCAAGCAGTGGTTTTCCTGCTAGCGATTACTGGTCAGCCACTGCTTCTGCAAACTCACGGGAATCAGGAAAATACCAGTGGTTTCATTATTGCATGAGCAGAAAACTCCCGCTTTTGACGTGCAAAAAATATAGAACTAGAAACAACAGCCACCATAGAGAGATACCAGCAGTGACCAAGCAAAAGTGAGGTTTTTTTTCCTTGATCAACACAGTGAGAGGAAATGTGTTGGCTATTAAGGAATTCTGTGGTCCCGAGAGCTTTCTCTCCATCCTCAAATTCAATCCCATTTGTAAAGGAGCCAACAATGAAACTGTCCATAGATACGGGTCAGTCCTTTATTTTTGCTGAGACCAGTATATTAAGACTAATGATGACCCTGGACCAGAAGCATTTGTTATATTTTTAGCCATTACGTGCTCCTTTTGCAAATTCTTTGTCTGCTATGGAATTTTATGAATCTAGCATAATGACTCACACACTTTGGTGCAATAATCACTTAGAAAGCTAATTTAAAACAACAATTACCAGCTCCCCCCATAAGACCCAAAAACTCTGGTACATTGGATCTCTGGTTTTTGCACTTTAACAAACACAGAGAGCTCCATGTGAGTGGACCACAGAGATCCCCAGTCTGGAAAATGCTGCCATTTCCATTCACATTGCTCTTTTCCTAGGGCTGCCCCAGATTTCTGGAGAGCAAGTCAATGTCTTCTCGCTTCTTCCCTTATATCACCATCTTCTTTATTTCCATTTCTGGGAATGCAATCAGCCCACAAATTCACAAGTTGTATTTTGAGGGCTATTTTAAAGGTTTGTCCACAGAAATCCAGAAATAGGTTGGGGAGGGAAAGAGCTTAAATCTTCTTTCCCTTCTTATTGCCAGAAGTTATATATCTCTCAAAAGGAATGTGGGCAGCAAAAACGAGCAGGCCCCGTGGGAAGAACGAAGTGAAAAACAAGTCATTTCACATGCTGGGTCTCAGTTCCTCTCAATACACTTTGAGAGTTAGATTTAATAATTTGCACCGTCCAGGCCAGTGGCCACTAACCACATGTGGCTATTGGACACTTGACGTGAGATGTGTTATAAGTGTAGAAAACACAGTGGATTTTGAAGACTTAATAGTATGAAGAAAAAAATAGAATCTAAAATCTCATTAATAATTTTTTATGTTGGTCACATGCCAAAATGGTAATCTTTTAAAATGACTGAGTTAAATAAAATATATTCTTAAACTTAATGTCCCTTGTTTCTTTTTCCTTTTTCAATGTGGCTACCAGAACATTTTGAATTACCTGTGTGGTTCACATTATATTTCTATTGGGCAGCACTGACCTGGAACTGCATATCCAATGAGATAGCACTTGTTGTGTGTGGCTATCTAAATTACTTAAAATTAGAATGAAATTAAATTAAAATTTCAGTTCATCACTCACACTAACCACATTTGCAGTTTTTAGTAGCCACATGTAGCCACCATATTTGATGGTACAGATATAGAACATTTTCATCTTCGGAGAATAGTCTAGTGTACAGTGCTGACCTAGTAGGCTCTATAGTGCTCTAAAAGAACTTTAACAGGCAGTTCTGAACTCACTTGTTAGAAATTTCACTCCCTAGCAAATCCTGGATAAGTTTGTGTTCCTAGCATAGCATCAGGCCCAAGTACCTTCTCTTCCGCTCAAATCCTGCATAAGTTTGTGTTCCTAGCATAGCATCAGGCCCAAGTACCTTCTCTTCTGCTCAAATCCTGGATAAGATTGTGTCATGGTGGTGAAGGTCCTTTGTTGGGAGCACAGATCCACACAAGCCGCCACTCTTGGCCTCTTCTCAGGTCTACCATCTTAGGGTCATCTTAAATCCAAGATTCCTGTATTAGTGAGCGATCACTGCTATAACAAACTTAGCCACCAACTTAGTGGTTTAAAACTATACAAAGGTATTCTTTTACACTCATGAAGGTCAGAAGTCTAAAGTCATGGTGTCAGCAGGGCTGCATTCCTTCAGGGGAGAACCCATCTCCTTGCCTTTTCTAATCTCCTACAAACTGTTGGCATACCTCGGTTCACAGCTGCGTCACTTCAGTCTCTGCTTCTATGCCTACATTGTCTCTCCTCCTCTTATCTCTTGCCACCCTTTTATAAGGACCCACCCAGAGTAATCCAGGATAATCTCCCCATTAAGAGTTAAGGTCCTTAATCAATCACATTTGCAAAGTCCCTTTTGCATATAAGGTAATAGTCACCGTTTCTGAGGATTAAGGCCCGGACAAACTTGGGGTGTCCTGCCAACTACCATCTCCAACTGGAAAAACAGCGCACCTTTCCTAACCAACACATACCATGTGAAGGGGCCAAATAGTTGTGCATAATCCAAGATAAACTCAAACTCTATGTTTTCAACTAAAATGATCTCATAGAAATAAAAAAAATTCGGAGAACTTTACAGGTGATGCCTGAGGTGGGATACAAGTTTTTTAGGTTGAAAGGTCCTATCATTGCTCAGAAAAGGTTTGCCTTTTTGGCCACTGCTGTCTTCTCTTCCTAGATCCCTTAGAGTCCCCAGCTGCCATGGTCCTCTACCCAGAAGAGAAACTATTTGGCTAGAAGTCAGTGACATGACCAATCTGTTAGAACAATTCCTGGCAGAGAAAGAAAGTAAAATATGAGTGAGTTACCTTCTAAGAGTTTTCTCATTGATAGGGAGCCAGTTTACTATTAAGAAAAAAAAAACAGTAGGGATAAATGAACATCTCTCTGAATGCTGGAGGGGAGTAAGTAGAAGGGCTTCAAAAGAATAAACCCTGGAAGAATCCTTATTTAATAGTTTTGTAAATGATCCATTACAAGTATGCCGTGAACATTTCCAAGTTTGTAAATAATGGTAAATTTCTCTAGGTAAGGGAAGGTCATCAAGAAGATCTCCTAAGCTTATTTGAATGGACAAGGTAAACATCAAATTAGGGTTAGCTTAGGTAAAGCTAAGATAATACATGCAGAGAATAACCCAAACTCTAAGCTTGGCGTTATGTGTTCTACAGTGCACTTGGGATTCAGAAAAGCACCGCAGTAACCATTCCCAGAGCACAGTGATCCCACATATAGCCAAAGGGCACAAACAAAACAATTGACATCACTAAGAAATGTCTGGAAATAAAACTGAATGTGTTCTAATTACTAAGCTCCCAGGTGCAACAGAAATAATTCTCCCAATAAAGGGTCATGTGACATGCTAAGGAATCCCAAAGTTTCAAATCCAGTTTGTTAGAGCTCACTTTATTTACTACAGATTATACCAGATTGGTCCATTTCAATGACAGTAAAACTCCAACTACCTGAATGAAGAAAACAGACACAGAGAGGCTAACTACAGTCCTGTCCCCTCCTTTCTCTAATCCCACCTTTCTGAAACTTGCAGCTTTCCTCACAGACACCCCCAGCCCATCCCGTTCAGCCCCTTCTGTGCACAGTTGTTCTCCTCTCTTCTTTGTCCCTTTCTCTCAGCCCTGATCTTCTCCCAAAATATGAGGTTCACAAGTGTTCACAAGGACAATCCAGAGAACGTATTCTCCTTCCTGGTCTTTGGGGAAACATCATGGAACCGGCTCCAGAGTGTCCAGATTGTTTCTAGGTTGGTTGGCTCCACCATCAGGAGCAGATTCAAATAGATTAGCCTCCAGAAAAGGAGAAATGCTAGGTTTCAAGGACCACCACCAACTCAAATGGGGCTTTTGTACAAATTAGAAAAAGGTGCCCCTTCTGCCAGGGAAATGGTCTTAGTTTGCTCCCCATCCCCACCCTGAAGGAAAGCCAGAGACAAGGACTTGAGTGTGGGTGGTTTACTTGGGACTTAATTCCAGGAGGGGAGAGTAAGCGAGGAGTGAGGATGGCTCAGAGCAGTAAGAAGGGCCAATAAATAGTGTATTAGGGGGCGGGAACCACTGTGGGAAACTAGGGCTCAGTCTCCCTGGGACCCTTGGGAGAGCTGTCCTTGCAATGGCCTGGTGTTTGCAGCCTCCTGGTTTGAGGCTTCCTCCAGGGGTTAGCATCCCTGCGCTTCCTGCTGCCCTGCAAGGACGGGCTGAGCAAACTCCCATGGCTTCCAGGAAGCTCCAAAGCACTTCAAGAGGTGCAAACACTTGCTATGGGATGGCGTTAGATGGCCTGGGTGACACGCCCCATGACCACAGTGATTCCATAGGGGGATGAGGGGCTGTGGCACAGGACACAAAAGGTATTGGCTAGCTGGACCCAACCCCGGCCAGCCCAGGTGCTTGTCCAGCCAGGTGAGGAGCAGTCTGGATTTCAGTTGACACACCTGCAGGTGAACTCACCACTGTGTCCCTTCAGAGACCACACACCTGTAATACTGGAATCCTTCAGATGACTTCAGGAAAGACTTAAAGTTAACTGCAGAGTTTCTAGAGAATAGCAGGAAAAATGGACGGGGAGATGGAGACACTGCCAAATTAGGATACACTGAAAATGAAAATAATAAATAAAATAATGAAATACGCAATGAAATAATTAAATAGTGGGGCTCAGCGGTTGAGCGCCTGCTTTGCACATTCGAGGTCCTGGGTTCAATTCCCAACACCTCCAAATAAATAAATAAAATATTAGACCTGAGCCTGGTCTGGGGCCACCTCCCTACACTGCCCAGAATCTCTGAAGCTTTGATACAAGACTTGAGAGCCCCACGGGGATTCTACCCACAGCTGCTTTCATCCTTGGTGTAGCAGGACACTCTTTTATGCTCCCGCCCCTAGGCAAGTTCACTATTTTTAAATTACTCTCTGCTGGTAGCAGTGACTCAATGTCTTAGGGGAGTGGGAAACACTTACTGCACCCTCCAGGGTCAGAGACTAAGGAAAGCAGAACTACAGGTCAGAGAAGAAAGAATGAGGAAGGTTCCTGAGCCTGGGCCTTCTACCAGATTTGGGCCTTTTTAAGGAAATGTCGGAGGCCACGAGCAAAGATTATATTTGGAACTCACAGTAATGAAGTCATGGGCTCACTCCCTCTCACTCCAGAGACTTGATGTTCTGGGCTGCCGGGAACACTCTCCCGCCGCCCTCTTCCCCCAGCCGCCTCCTGTTCATCCCTGAGGCACCAGCGGGAATGTGGACATCACTGCTGGGAGGAGGCCAAACTAGAATAAGCCAGCAAGTGAGCTCCCACCCACTTCACATCTACCCAGTGTCTGCTTCCTCACCAGAGGGCGAGGAGAAGGCTCCGTCCTCCTGGTTTAATGCTGACACCACGGGGCCTGGCAGATAGTAAAAGGGCTCAGAAAATGCTGAGTCAATGAATAAATTATAATTTTTTTAAAAAAAATCTTTGTTCTAAATATACTAATTACACGTGTTTATGATAAATTCTAACTCCAGGAATTTTTACAGTCAAGCATCCTAATAATGCTTAAATGCAGAAGACTTTTTTTGTGATAAATGTGGAAGATTGGAGGGAATTCCAATAAGATACCAGGCTGGGAAATGGCTAGAACACACACATCCAGCCAGGGCTGAGATGCCGGCATCTGTCCTAGAAACTGAGAACAAAGAGATGGAAAGCAAGACGCTGCCCATGAGTCTAATCGGAAACCCTTTGGGGCCTTTTATTTCAACGATTTAAAATCAATTTCCTCTCTAAAGAAGACTATATGTGCCAATGGCACAAAGATCTGGGTCAAAAAAAAAAACAAAACTGATTTACCGGTGATGACTGCATGGCTTCAGAACCAACAAGGTGGATTTCTTTAATCCACTGCACATTAAAAACTGATAAAGATTTCACATGAAGGGAAGGAAGAAGTGGGTGCAAATGCACTGGGCCTCTTTTTATAGTGCTGGAGTGTGAGAATGGTAATTAAAGGAATCTCAGAATTGGAGAGGACCTCAGAAAGGAAGGAGTGAAAATTTAATTTTAGGTGTTGTTTCATCAGGCTATAAAAATAAAAAAAAAAGGACAGTTTCATTTTCATGAGTTACTTGAAGCAATTCTCAGGAACTTCACGGACCCCAGAAAAGCTCCAGTGGAGACTATAAGTGTAAGAGACCTATTTAATGAAAATCTCTCACCCCAGTAAAAAAAAAAAAACCTGTTAATAGTGAAGGGCACGAATTAGCAAATCTTGGAACATTAAATGAGCATAAGGAAATGTTAGATATCATCTGAATGATATTCCTCAAAGTGCTGTATCCACTGATTTTTTTAAAACAGAAGTTTTATAAAAATGCACTGACAGAACTCAGTAGCTTTGCACATTGGCTTAGCAAAAAAACGAGTCTCTGTGTACCTCAGTATCCACCAACAGGGCGTGCATACTCTTCTTCACATCCAGTGAATAATAAAACTAATAGCAAGAGATTGTGGGAAGATGGTGGAGTAGGAAGCTCCGGGAATCAGTGCCTCTGTTAAAACAACTATTGAACTGGCAGGAACTGTGTGAATCAACTACTTTGAAACTCCAGAATCTAGTGGAACCCTGTGTAGCACCCAGGGAGGAGCAGGAGAAAGAGACTGGTAAATTATGATAAATACCAGTGAGTTTTACCCTTCCTGCAGTGCCTACCACCCCTCTTCCCCCAGCCTCATGGCCAGTAGCCATGGGGACCAGAGCTCAGGCTCAGAGCTCAGCTTGAGGAACTAGTCCTCCAAACTCCAGGGATGTGCAGTCTGATCACAGATCTCTATCTTTGATTGCCTATGTAAGATCCCTCAGACAGACATTGAGAGCAGTCATTATTCCATTCCCCTCAGGCAAAGGGGGCAGAGGATTCTTTTTTTTTTTTTTTTCTTTAAAGATTTATTTATTTTCTTGATCCATTTTAAACCCCCCCTTCCCCATTTGCTGTTTTGTGTCCATTCACTGGGCAATTCTCTGTGTCTGTTTCATCTCTTCTCATCCTCCTCCTTCAGTCTTCACCAGGATTCGATCCTGGAGACCTCTGATGTAGGAGAAAGGTGTTCTGCCATCTGCGCCACCTCGTCTCCTGGTTTTCGGAGCTTTCGGAGCATCTCGTCTTGTCTCTCTCCTTTTTTATGTCATCATCTTGCTGCATGGCTCCCGGGGCCTGGCGGCTCACCGGCACACAGAGCCTGGCAGCCCATGCGCCTTCTATATATATATATTTTTTATTTTACCAGGAGGTCCCGGGAATCGAACCCAGGTCCCTCCATATGGCAGACGGACGTCCAACCATTTAAGCCACATCTGCCCCCCAGAGGATTCTTAAAGATAGCAACCTTCCTCAAAATTATGGAAAACAGTTAAAGGTTTGCATTAATCCTGCAAGTACTAAACCAAGAAAATGCAGCTTTGATTTATTTTATTTTATTTTTTTGGATGATGGAGGATTAGAGAAATGCAGGACTCACTTCTCTCTTAGAAAAATAGCTAGAGGACAGTGAGAAAATGGTCTAGGGCTTAAGACAGAAGGAGAAGGCAGGACACCACCCAGGAGAGAGAGAAGGGCAAAGATAAAGAATCCGGAGGGGGAAAAGTCTGTGAGTAAAAGCTGCAGGTGCAGCTGCCGGCATCCATCAGAGCAGACAGCTTTGAGTCCTCCAGCCTCTGGCCAGTAGCTATGGACAGAGAGGGGTGCAGAGGATCCACTTCCCCAGAAAAGGGGAGAAAAAGGGATGCAGCCTAAGGCTGGTTCAGCTTTTAGCCAACAAATTCGGTCTGCTGTGTTCCAGGAGCCTTTCCAGGCCAGATAGGGCAGTACCATTGTTTGTCCTGGGAGCCAGCAGGGAACTAAAGAGGTCCAACCATCTCCAACACCATTCCTACTGACCTGGGCTGGTTGTTGAGGACACAGAAGGGAGTGGAATTATTTACTACCCGGGAAAGGGGAGGGGGGCTGCAGGCAAAGGGAGAGCAGTCTCCGAGAAAGTTTGATTTGCGGGGTTCTGAATAGCCCTGAGGCAGGAAAGGCATCCTTTCATTACAAAAAAACACGTGGAAAGATAGGAATAGAAGGAAAGTTCCTCAATTTGATAAAGGGTACATATGAAAAACCCACAGCCAACATGGCACTCAATGGGGAAAGGTTGAAACAAGACAAGGATGCTCACTGTCACCACTGTTATTTGACATTACACTAGAAGTTCTAGCTAGAACAATTAGACAAGAAAATAAAATAAATGGCATCCAAATAGGAAAAAAGGAAGTAAAACTCTCACTATTTACAGATGACATGACCCTATATTTTGAAAATTCAGAAATGTCTACAGCAAAGCTACTTGAGCTAATAAACGAGTTCAGCAAAGTGGCAGGATACAAAATCAATACATAAAAATTAGTAATGTTTATGTACACTAGTATTGAACACTCTAAGGGGGAAATAAGAAAAAATATTCCATTTACAATATCAACAAAAAGCCTCAAATACCTAGAAATCAATTTAACCAAAGATGTAAAGGTGTTGTATTCAGGAAATTACAAAACACTGCTAAAAGAAATCAAAGAATACTGTGTTAGTCAGCTAAAGAGGTGCTGATGCAAAGTACCAAAAATCTGTTGGCATTTATAAAGGGTATTTATTTGGGGTAAAAGCTTACAGTTACAAGGCCCTAAAGAGTCCAACTCAAGGTAAGAGGTACTTTCTCACCAAAGTTGGCTGCCACATGTTGAAGCAAAATGGCGGGTGATCTCTGCCTGGTCTCTCCTTCTGATCTCAGCTGTAGGCTGGCATAGGGCTCATTTCTTTCTGGACCTTCTCAGCTGCTCAGGGCTCTGCTCTCTTCAGCTGCAAAATAGCAGGCTAATGGCTCAGCTTTCCCCAGAGCTTTAGCTGTTTGAAATTTCTCCTTTCTATCACATGCCAGGACCAAAATGACCAAGTTGTCTCCTCTTCCGTGTCTATGGAGCTCTCTCTCTCTTCCCATGTGAGTGTCCATTTATATCAGCCCACCAAAGGGGCGGGGACTCAACCCTGAGTCATGCCCTACTGACCTGGTTGAATCAAAGCCCTAATCTTTTATCAAGTAAACTTAAAACCTTTGAATTTAATACAACCGAAGGGTGTCACACCCAAAGGAACAGACCAGTTTACAAGCATAATTATTCTTTTTGGGGGGGGATTCATAAATAATATCAAACTGCCACAAAGACCTAAACAAATGGAAGAAAGTCTATGTTCATGGATTGGAAGACTAAATATCATAAAGATGTCAATCCTACCCAAAATGATTTAAAGATTCAATGCAATAACAATCAAAATTCCAACAGTCTACTCTACAGAAATAGAAATGTCAATTACCAAATTAATTTGGAAGAGAAAGGGCACCTGACTAGCCAAAAAACAAATAGATAAAAAAGAAGAGTGAAGTAGGAGGACTCTCACTGCCAGACCTTGAAACATATTACAAAGCTACAGTGGTCAAAATATCATGGTGTTGGGGATCGGATGTGGCTCAAATGGTTGGGCATCCATTTCTCATATGGATGGACCTGGGTTCGATTCCTGGGACCTCCTGGTAAAATAAAGAAAAATATAGAAGGTGTGCAGGCCGCCAGGACCGGTGTGCAGGCATGCTGTCAGGCCCCGGGAGTGGGTGGGTCCCCAGGCCCCCAAGTGAGCGAGTCTCCAGGCCCTGCATGGGGGCATGTCAGGCCCCGCCGAGCCATGCAGCAACATGATGATGCAACAGAAGAGTGACACAAGGAAGAGCCAAGACGAGACATGCTGAAAAGCCAGGAACTGAGGTGGCGCACGTGGCAGAATGCCTCTCTCCCACATCGGAGGTTCCCATGATCAAATCCCGGTAAAGACAGGAGAAGGATGAGAAGAGAGGGCAGGAAACAGACATGGAGAATTGCCTAGTGAATGGACACACAAAAAAAACAGCAAAAGCGTGGGGGAGGGGTGTTAAATGGATAAAAATAAATAAAATAAATCTTTAAAAAGAATGAGGGAAGCGGGTGTGGCTCAATCGATGGAGCTCCCATTTACCATATGGGAGGCCCCGGGTTCACTTCCCGGGGCCTCCTTGTGAGGGCAGGCCGGCCCGCGCGGCATGGTGGGCTGATGTAGCAGGACCTCACAGCAATGGGGAGATAAGCAGACACAGAAAAAACACAGCAAATGGACACAGCAAACACAAGCAGCAAGGGGGGGATAAATAAATAAATAAATAAATCTTTTTAAAAAATAAATAAATAAATAAAAAATAAAAAGAATGAAATATCATGGTGTTGGCATAAAGATAGACACATTGATCAGTGGAATAGAATTGAGAGTCCAGAAATAAACCCTCACCTCTACAGCCAGCTAGTTTTTGACAAACTTGCCAAGGCCATGTTATTGGGACAAAACAGTCTCTTCAACAAATGGTGCTGAGAGAACTGTATATCCATAACCAAAAGAATGATAGAGGACCCTATTTCACTCCCTATACAAGAAGTAACTCAAAATAGATCGAAGACCTAAATATAAAAGCCAGAACTATACAACTACTGTAAGATAATATAAGGAAACATCTTCAAGATCTGGTGGTAGGTGAGGTCTCTTAAATCTTATACTTAAAGGTTGAGCATTGAGATAAAAAATAGATATATGGGACATCCACAAAATTAAACACTTTTGCATTTCAAAGGACATTGTCAAAAGGGTGAAAAGGCAGCTGACTCAACAGGAGAAAATATTTGGAAATCACATATCCAATAAGGGTTTACTATCCATGATACATAAAGAGATGCTACAACTCAACAATAAAAAGACAAACAACCTGATTAAAAATTGGGCAAAATACTTGAATAAACATTTGTTCAAAGAAGAAATACAAATGGTGAAAAAACACATGAAAAACTGTTCAACATCATTAGCAATTAGGGAAATGCAAATCAAAGCTGCAATGAGATATCATTTCACACCTATTAGAATGGTCACTATTAAAAAAACAGAAAACTTCAAATGTTGGAGAGAATGTGGAGAGATAGGAACACTTATTCACTGTTGGTGGGAATGTAGAATGGTACACTCACTGTGGAAGACTGTTTGGCAGTTCCTAAAGAAGTATTTGTCACACAACCCAGCAATACCACTACTAGGTATATACCCAGAAGAACTGAGAGCAGTCACATGTACAGACATCTGCACACCAATGTTCATCCCAGCATTATTCACAATTGCCAAAAGATGGAAAGAACCCAAGGTGTCTATCAACTGATGAATGGATAGACAAATTGTGGTGTATACATATGATGGAATATTATTCAGCTGTAAGAAGAAATGAAGTTGTGAAGCATATGACAGCATGGATGAACCTGGAGGACATTATGTGAAGCAAGCCAAACACAAATAGACCAATACTGTATGATTGTTCTATTATGAACCGAATATATTGTGTAAATTCACAGAGTTAATAACTAGAATATAGGTCTCCAGAAATAGAATAAGGTTAGAGATTGGAAAACTGAAGTTTAATCTGTGCAGAAATGATAAAAAGGTTGTTTGTAAATCTTTAGAAATGAATAGAAATGGTGAAAGCACATCATAGCCTTTGTAAATAGCAGTGCTAATTTATGGATATGAAAGTGGCTGAAAGGGAAAGTCTAAGGTCATGTATATTACTAGAAATAAAGCTAAAAATGTAACATGGGACTGTATAGCATAGCAAACACTCACGTGAAATACAAGCGTGGGTAATATTGCATATATAAGACTATTTGTCTTTGAAACAGAATAAATGTATGCTAATGTTAGAAGATGTTAATATTGGACTAAAATACAACCAAAACAAACTATGGATAGCAGTGTATAGTAATATATCAATAATTTTCCATTAAGGGTAAAAAAATAAAAGGAAATTTACTAAGTGAAGGAAACTGGACAAAAGGTACTACAGATTGTTTGACTCTGTCTACACAAAATATAAATACTAATAAATTAGAGAGACAGAATAATAGCTATGTAGAGCAGGGGAAGGATAGCAAAATTGAGAGGTGATTATTAAGGGGTAGAGATTTTTGTTTGTTTTTTATTTTATTATTATTATTATTGGAGTAATGAAAACACTCTAATAGTGATCAAAGTGATGAATGCACAACTGTGTGGTTATACTAAATACCATTGATTGTACACTTTGGATGGAGTTTAGGTGTAGCAGTTTGGCATTATTTATGAATTCCAAAAATAGATATCGAATTATGTTTGTAAACTGGTCTGCTCCTCTGGGCATATTAGATTATATTGGATTCAGAGGTTTCACTTTTACTTGATTAAATAATGATTGGGGCTTTGATTGGGCCATCTCAGTAAGATGTTGAGCTCCTGCCCCCTTGGCGGGGACTCACAGAGAAACTGCACCAGAGAAGGGATGTTGGAGTTTTAAGCTGGAGCCCAGGAAGTAAACACATTGGAGAGAGCAGAGCAGCTGAGCCCAGAGAGAATTGAGTCCTGGGGGGAGAGAGACAGAGCCATTCCCCTGATAGTCTACAGCTGGCCTTGTGGGGAGAACAGAGCAGCTGAGCCCAGAGAGAAACGAGCCCTGGGAAGAGAGGAACCCAGGAAACCTGAACCCTTGCAGACATCGGCAGACATCTTGTTTCAACACGTGGCAATAGACTTTGGTGAGGGAAGTAATTATGCTTTATGGCCTGGTAACTGTAAGCTTCTACTCCAAATATATACCCTTTATAAAAGTCAACAGATTTCTGGAATTTTGCATCAGCACCCCTTTGGCTGACTAATACAGTAGGCTATGAATGTGTATCAATAAAATTGATTTTTTTAAAATTTTAAATAAAAAAACATAGGACTGTGCAACACAACGATGAACCTAATGTAATCCCTGGACTATACATATAGTTAATTGTGCAATTATAATATTATTCTTTCTTCAATTTTAACAAATATAGCACACTAATACAAGATGTTAATAACAGGATGGTATATGAGAACTCTGTATTTCTGTGTGATTTTTCTGTAAACCTGACACTTCCCTACTTCAAAAAATTAAAAAAGAAAAACAAAACACAGCTTCAAAAGCCATAGAAGAAGCTCCTGGCACCCTTGCTCGCCCCTCCCACATCCTCTCCTCAGTGCAGGGTGGAGTCAGCTTGCACTCTCACTGTGGGTCTCTGGCCCTGTTCCAGAGGGAGAAAAGGGGTCCCTGTGTACATAGTGGGGTACATGTATGCCCGTGCCAATATATCCAGTGGAAGTCTGAGCCAGGGAACATGTCTCAGGCTCCTCCCCATCACCCCCCAGAATTGTCCTGAGGGCAGAGAAGCTGCTTGCAGAAAGCTGGAACAGTGTGAGAAACAACTAATTTGAGGCAAAGGACTATCTGCATTAATTTAGTCAAGAGTTCCCCCAGGAGGGAGAGGAAGTATCTTTCAAAGGGACTAGAGGGGGCATTCACTTGAACTCCCATAAACTGTAAACATATAATTCTTAAGGTCTGTAGCAAGCACAAACTCAGGAAGAGAAATAGTCTTCCTGGCTCTGATTCCATGCAGACCCAGATAAGACAGGATTCTACAGTTTCCATTTGCCCCCAGGAAATTGAAATCTGTTTCAGGCTAAAACAGAACCAATTTGCAAAGATAGAGAAGGTGTCTTTTGCCTTGAATTTGTTTGTTTTGATTAGCTCCTAGCAGACAAGAAAATCTCTATCATATCACTAGCTGGATACAAACTTAAGGAACAGATAGCTCAAGGACTAAATTCCAGAGTTAACATTTTAAGATATTAAAATATACCGTGTGCAACAAAAAATTACAGAACAAACAGAAACAGGAAATGTTGGCACACCCAAAGGAACAACATAAAAATCCAGAAACCATCAATGAAGAGTATCAGACTTTGGACTTACTGGACAGAGTGTACTCAAAGAGAACCATTCATTACACATAGTAATCAAATTTTCCATTGTCAAGGACAGAGATCTGAAAGCTGCAAGAGAAAAACAACAAATTTTGTACAAGCAAATCCCAATAAGATTAAGTGCCAATTTCTCATCAGAAACCATGGACACAAGAAGGCAGTGGCACAAAATAAAGTGCTGAAAGAAAGCAATTCAAAACCAAGAATTTCATATCCTGCAAAAAACTATCTTTCAAAAATTAGGAAGAGCTTAAGACATACCCAGATTTTTTTTTAATAGCTGAGAGAATGTGTCACCACTAGACGTACCCTACTAGCAATTCTAAAGGGAATTCTTCAGATTGAAAGGAGAGGACACTAGACAATGATTCAAAGCAGCTTAAAGAAATACATACTTCTGGTAAAGGTAACCATATGGTTAATTAGAAATGTCAGTACTATTGTATTGTATTGTTGTTATGAAATTCCATTTCTTACTTCTTACAGGTGCTAAAATGCAAATGCATTAAAAAGTAAGGACAAATCAATGGTTTTGAACATACGGTGTACAAAGTTGTAATTTGTAACAAGTCCAAGAAAAAGTAGGGGGATAGAGTGGTAGAGGAACTGTGTATGTGTATGCTATTGAAGAAAACTTGGTTTCAAGGCAAAAATGACTGTTACTGTTTAAGATACCCCCATAGTAATCACACAAAAAAATCACATGAAAAGTATATTCAGAAAGAAATGGGAAGATTGAGGATCAAAAAAGGTGTAAGATTACAAAGTCAAAATGACAAAATGGCAGAAGAAACTACTGCATTATCAGTAGTTACTTTAAAGGTAAATAGATTAAGCTCTCTAGTCAAAAGACATAGATTGACAGAATGGATTGAAAAAAAAAGCCTGACCCAACTAAATGTTGTTTATTAGAGACTCACCTTAAATTCAAAGGCATAAATAGGTTGAAAGTGAATGGATGGGGAAAATATACCATGTAAGTAATAAGCAAAAGAAATCTGGGATAGCTATACTAATATCGGATAAAATAGACTTTAAGTAAAAAACTTTTACAAGGGACAAAGATTGTCATTATATACTGATAAAGGGGCCAATGCAAGAAAAAGGTGTAACAGTTATAAATATATATACACTTAACAGCAGAATCCCAAAATACATGAAGCAAATATTGACAGATTTGAATGGAGAAATAGATGGTGCTACATTAATAGTAGGTTATGTCAATACACCAGTTTCCAGAATGGATAGAACACCTAAACAGAAGATCAAGAATGAAATAGGGTTAGTGGAGTGAGTCAATGGTTGAGTGCCTGCTTCACATGTACAAGGTCCTGGGCTCAATCCATGGGACCTCCTTAAAAAAAAGAAAAAAAGAATGAAATAGAAGACCTCAATGATACTCTAAACCAACTAAACCTAACAGCCTTATATAGAACACTACACCCAACAGCAGGAGAATACATATTTTTCTTAGTGCACAGAGATCATTCTCCAGGAGACATCATATGTTAGGTCACATTTGCAGATGACATGATCCTATATAGAGAAAACTTTGAAAAATGTACAGCAAGGTTTACTGGAACTAATAAACACATTCAGTAAAGTGCCATGGTACAAGATCAACATGAAAACTCAGTATTTTTTCTATACACTAGGCATGAACAATCTGAAGAAACCAATTTTAAAATTCCCTTTACAATAACTATTCAAAGAAGCAAATGTCAAGGGATAACTCTGAGGATGTAAAGCACTTGTACACAGAAAACTACAAAACATTGCTAAGAAAAATCAAAGAAGATCTAAATAAATGGAAAGATATCCCATGTTCATGGATTGGAAGACTAAATATTTTTAAGATGTCAGTTCTACCCAAGGCAATTTACTGATTCAAAACAATCCCAATCAAAATTCCTACAGGCTTCTTTGCAAAAATGGAAAAGCCAATCATTAAATTTATGTGGAAGGGTAAAGGGCCCTGAATAGCCAAAGCCATCTTGAAAAAGAAAAACAAAGTTGGAAGTCTCACATTTTCTGATCTTAAAACTTATTACAAAACCATGATACTTGCCCAGGGACAGACATGCAAACCAATGAAATTGAATTGAGAGTTCAGAAATCAGTCCTCACATTTACAGCCAACTGATCTTTGCCAAGCATGCCAAGTCCACTCAATGGGGAAATAATAGTCTTTTTAACAAATTGTGGTGAGAAAATTGGGTGTCTATATGAAAAAAAAAAAAAAAATGAAAGCAGACCCCTACCTCACACCATATATAAACATCAACTCAAAATGGATCAAATACCTGAAATAAGGACCAAAACTATAAAACTCCTAGAAAAAAATGTAGAGAATCATCTTCATGAACTTGTGTTAGGCAATGGTTTCTTAGACTTCACACCCAAAACACAAGTGACAAAAGAAAAAATAGATAAATGGGACCTCCTCAAAATTAAAAATGTTCGTGCATCAAAGGACTTTATCATGAAAGTAAAAAGACAACATACTCAATGGAAGAAACTATTTGGAAACCACATATCTGAATAAGGATTTAATACCCAGAATATATAAAGAAACCCTACAACTCAACAATAAGAAGATGAACAACCCAATTTAAAAATAGACAAAAGACTTGGATGGGCATTTCTCAAAAAAAATAATAATAATAATATGCAAATGGCCAAAAGCAAATGAAAAGATGCTCGACATCATTAGCTATTAGGGAAATCAAATTAAAACCACAATGAGATACCATTTCATATCCACTAGATTGGCTATTATCAAAAAAGAAGAAAGAAAAGAAAGAAAAGAAAGAAAAAGAAAGAAAGGAAGGAAGGAAGGAAGGAAGGAAGAAAATTACAAGTGTTGGACAGGATGTGGAGAAATAGGAACACTCATTTATTGTTAAGAATGGCTGGCCATGACATGTCTTGCCATAACCTACAAAAATGTGTGGGAAAGAGTGTAAACTACAATATAAACTATAATCCATGCTTAGTGGCAATGATCCAAAATGTTTTCATCAATTGTAACAAATGTACCACACTAATGAAAGATGTTGTTAATGTAGGAAAATGTGGGAGGTGTAGGGAGCGGAACATATGGGAATCCCTTATATTTTTATGTAACATGTATGTAATCTCAATATCTTTTTTAAATAAAAAATTTATTAAAAAGAAAAAAAGAATGGTGCGGTAGGGGAGCAGATGTGCCTCAAGTGGTTGAGCGCCTGCTTCCCACATAGGAGGTCCCAGGTTCGGTTCCTGGTGCCTCCTAGAAACAAGGACAAAACAACAAGCAAACAAAAAAAGAAACCAACTCAGGGAAGCTGAAGTGGCTCAGCAGTTGAGTGCTGGCTTCCCACATATGAAGTCCCTGTCTCAGTACCTAAAAAAAAAAAAAAGAATGGTGAGCTGCTATGGAAAACAGTTTGGTAGCTATTCAGATAGTTAAATATAGGATGACCATTTGACCCAGCAATCCCCCTTCTAGGTGTATACCCAAAAGAATAGAAAACTGGGACTCAAACTGATATTTCCACATCCATATTCATAGTCACATTGCTCACAATTGCCAAAAGATGAAAACAACCCAAGTGTGCATCAACTGATGAATAGATAAATAAAATGTGGTATATGCATAGCATGGAATATTATTCAGCCATAAAAAGAAATTAAGTTCTGCTGCATAGGAGAACTTGGATGAACCTTGAAGACATCAAATTGAGTGAAATAAGCTAGATACAAAAGGACAGATATTGTGTGATCTCATTGATATGAAATAATTATAATAAACAAATTCATAGAGTAAGAAACTAGAATATAGGTTATCAGGGACTAGCATAAGGGTAGGGAATGTGGAGTTAATGTTTAAATTGTACAGAGTTTCTATTTGGTTTGATGGAAAAGTTTTGGTAATGAATGGTAGTGATGGTAGCACAACATTGCAAATGTAATTAATAGCACTGAATTATATATTTGAATGTGGTTAAAGGGGGAAATTTTTGGTTGTATATATTTTACTAGAATAAATATTTTTAAAAAACAAAAGCAAAAAAAAAATAGGATCGTGCAACACAATGAACCCTATTGTAAATGAAGTATAAATGAAGGCTATAGTTAATAGTACAATTATAAAAAAGTTCTTCCAAGAATTATTAATGAATGTCACACACTAATGCAAGGTGTTAATATTAGGGGGGTATATTGGAACTCTGTATATTATGCATGAGTTTTCTGTAAACCTATAACTTCTCTAATATAAAGAAAAAGCAAAACACTCATAACTACTGTAGTGTCTACTCTCACTGGCAACTCTGTTCTGCTCAGGGACTTTACATGCAAATTCTCGGGTCTTCTGAATGCCCTGCAAGAGAAGCATGACTATTGCTATTTTGCAAGTACAGAAACTGAGCTGCTGGATGGTTAAGAAAATTGCCCATTGTCACTAAGCTAGCCCATTGTCAGCTAAGCTCTCCTACCCAAGAGAGAACTAAGCTGGGTTCTCTCTTGGGTAGGAGAGAACCCAAGCCTGTCTGCCTCCAAGGTCAAGTTGGTTGTTCTATGCCATTTAGGACAATATGTAGAAGCATAAAAAGGGTAGAAAATGTGTCCAGGGAAATGCAAGCAGACCAGACAGCAGCTGGCACACTCTGTCCTTATTCTTTGACTCTTTTCCTGGGTGTGATGGATTGAATTGTGTTCTCCAGTTTGTTTATGTTCTGGGTCTTGGTCCACATTCTGGTTTGTGTGACCCCATTGTAAATAAAATCACTTTAGGATGTTACTTCAATTAAGGTGTGGCCCAACTGAATCAGGTTGAGTTTAATCTAGATTACTGGTGTCCTCTAGAGGCAGAGTGAAAAATCATAAGGAGGGAGAAGCCACGGGGAGCAGCCAGAAGCCAAAAGTCAGTGGAACCCAGAAGAAATAGGATGAGAGACCACTGTGTTCATTGCCATGTGACAGAAAAGCCAAGGACCAAGGATCACCAGCAACCAGCCCTAGAATGCCACAGTCTATGGGAAGAAAGCATCACCTTGCTTGGAAGAAAGCATTGCCCTGCTGTTGCCTTGATTTTGGACCTCTTCTAGCTTCAAAACTGTGAGCCAATAAATCCTACTGTTTAAGTCAACCCATTGGATGGTATTTATTTTTAGCAGCTGGGAAACTAAAACACTGGGCCATGTTGTATCCCATACCCTGATGCCAAACATGAGTGATATTGACGGGTTCATGAAGCAGTCAATTGCTTAGTTTGCAAGGAGCAGAAGACAATTCCAACCAACAGAACATTCTTGAAAGGATATCTAGAAATCATACTATCCCTAAGAAGTTTGGAAAGCCATATAGAAAGTGCACAGCTCTAGAGACTGGAGAATAGAAATGAAACAATCTCTTGCTTCCACCTCTTGGCTATTGAATAAGCCAAATAAAACACTGGTATACAAATATCTGTCCAAGTTCCTGCTTTCGGTTTTTCTGGATATGTATCAAGAAATGAAATTGCCATGTCATAGAGAAAATAGAGGGGTCTATTTTCAACACTCTGAGGAATCATCAAGCTGATTTCCACAGTGGCTGCACCATTTTACAATGCTCTTTTAATTCCTCACAACCCTATAAGGTAGGCACCATTATTGTCATCATATTTATCTTATAAGTGAGGAAACTGAGGCCAAAGAGGGATGATGACTAATCAAGGACACAGAGTTATAGGAGGTAGTCTTGGGATATAACTCTGGGCATTTTGGTTCCTGCCTGAACTCCTAATAATCAGTCCACTCACATTACTTGCATGTCTCTTTTAGCAATCTGCAATTTTCTTGTTTAATTAATTAAGTGTTGGCAAGCCCCCAGTATATAAGCAGAGATCTTTTTTCCATCAATGGATCCCCAGTGCCAGCCACATGGTAACTTGACAAATATTTGTTGAATGAATGAATGCATAAATGGTAAAGTTGGGATGAGGTAATGAAAATATTTATATCAGTGGCTACTACCATTTTATTGTCAACAATTGTTAAAGAATAATCACAGATAATATGAGCAAATCTCTTTCATTTTAAATGCTTGAATAAAGTTATCTATGTTTTACATGTTTTTCAGAGCAGTTTTACTATGCTGGCCCTGTTAATAATCCTGGATTCGCAATTCCTGAGGTAAGGATTTTCTTTTCTGCTTTATTTTGTCTTGATTTAGTTTCTTGATTATTGTGTTGCATTCTTGAAGAAGGAACAGTAGAGAAGGAAGAGGGGGAAAGAAAGAGGAAGGAAAGGAAAGAGAGGAGGAAGAGGAGGCAGAAAAAAAAGGGAATTCAACCATCTAAAACTTTCCCATGGGCTGTCACTGAGAAAACTTTTTCTCAATAACGCTGTTGCTTCCGGTAGAGTACCTGGTACATGGTGGGCACTTAAAATGTTTGACCCCCTGGTTTTGCCATTTTGCTATTTAGCATCTCATGTCCCATTGGTTCCTCGGAGTAGAAAGGCCCCACTGACAGGGATGCTGGGTGTCTTGTCCTGGCCGGTTGCCAGTGTCCTCGGGAACTCCACGTAGCTCGAGCTGCTTGGATGTGGGAGAGAACCACATGCGTGCTTTAATCTTAGGCGAGACTGTGCATCTTCGGAGAAAGGAAGATACATGAAACCATAAAGTCTTCAATAAATACCCTTTGTAAAGACCAACCGATTTCCGGTATTTTGCATCAGCACCCCTTTGCCTGACTAATACAGTCTTCCAAAACCAGACTATAACTATAGAAAAGAGTCTTCTTCACCATAAAGAATCTCTTTAGCTTGGTTTTAATGCTCCTGCAGGTTTCCTTCCTGCCCCAGCTTCTGAGTTCCTCAGTTTGAGTGTCATCTCTCTCTAGATCTCCTGGACATTCACAGGTCATCCTCTCACAGCTGGGGAGTTTCCAGCCTGGCCCCTCCAGAGTTTTCTCTTCTGGCCTCTCAGTATAATATGAAAGTTTTGCAAGAAAGCAAAACACAGGCTCTTCATTTTTAGCAGTAGAGGGTGTGGCTTCACTAAACTCTCCCAGATAGTTGCATTTTTAAAATATTTGCTATCTGAATTATTTTTCTTTGCTCATTTTCCTTCTCGACTCCCCTCCCCACTGGAGATTGATGTAAAATTGCCAACAATTGATTTTCACTTAAACTAGTTGCTTTTTTTTTTTTAACTTTCATAATTGCTATGAAGTAGAGGAGGAAAAGAGTTTCTTAATGTCATAGAAACCCTTTGAAAGAAAATTTACCAGAAATATAAAGAGCTTTACCGCCATCCCCTAAGACATTTGGGCAAAGTGCAGTAATGGCATTCTCTGACGAATAACGATGCTGCAGGAGATACTGGCCCAAATGCGGGCAAAGAGAGTGGTCAGATGTTGTGCCCCTGGGCCTGTGTTGTTTAAGGACGTCAGAAACCCATCTGCCTGGCTCTCTCGTTCTGAAGCCCGGCCCATGAAGCAGAAACCTTATCAGCCCTGACCCAGCCTCCAGCCTGCTGACCCCTGGGCAGCCCTAATGGGGGACACACGCAAGTGAGGCACTTTACATGTGCAACAGAGGCAGCTCACCCCAAGATGGCTAACAGCCAGCCCATGACACTCAAAGACTTTGCTTTCCTACTATGGGACAGAGACAGTTCTAGAGGGATCCCCTCCTCCAACCAGATCCCCCAAGGATGGGCTCTATGCTGAGGGCAATTCCTGCTTGCCTGAAACCTTTTCGAGACAGCACTCAATCTTCAGTCTCTTGGTACTATTTTCTTTTTAACAAACCCATTTCCCAGGCCCAGAGTCCCGCCGCCTGGTGTCCTGCATTGTTTTATGACTGCTATTTTCTGAATTAGAATTTAGCAATCCTCTGGGCTCCCGAAGCATATGGACAACTTGTAGGGACAGTCTGCACCGTGTCATTGCCAAGAATGAAACTCCTGATTTCTCGCTCACAAATTCTGTGCTCTCCTCAATGGCAGGAAGACCAGCTGTTCTGTCCATTATCCCTGCCCTGCCTCCCCTCTCCTTCTAGCATGTGCCTGAATATACTAGCCTTTAAACCTGAGCATGTACTAATCCACAGTCTATACCTTCCTCCCTTCAAATACTACATCCTTTCCTAGGCTCATGAAACAATGAAGAAAACTTCATCTGGCTTTCAATAATTTCATAGGATGTGTACTCAAATGCTCATGACAAGGTAAAAGGAAGGTAGTTTTATTATTATTATTAGTGCTATTATTATTAAACAAAGAATCAGATACAAATTTGAGCTGAACTTTACTCATAATTAATTCTCTAACTTTTACACTGCTTTGGTTAAATTCCTGACTCTGCTTCTGAAATTACAGCTGCACAATATTTCAGCAGTAAGACTCATGGGAGCCCAAAGAATCTCAGGTTAAGTTTAATGACACCTTAGCAATGTTCTAATCAAGTCTCACTCCTATGGCAGTGAACAAGACCAAAACCGCTCCGCTCCTGAAACCCTAACAGTACTGCACAATCCCTGTGGAGCAGCCATTACCAGAAAGGAAACTTGAATATGCCCAATGCCTTTCTGTGAGAGCATGTGGTGTGGGGCCATTGACTTTTGCTGCCCGTCTCAGCAAATGACACTTCACCCCTCCAGATGCTTGGGCCAAAGTGTTTGGAATCCCTCTTCACCGCCTCTCCCCCTCCCACCCACATGGGTTTCCTTGACAAATCGTGTTGGCTCTTCTTTCAAAATCTATCCAGAATCCACCCACTTCTCACCATCTCCACTGGTGGGTCCAAGTCCTAGCCCCCTCGTCATCTCTCACTGGGATTACTGCCATAGCCTTCGACCTGGTCTTCGTGCGTCCACCCTCTCACCCTACAGTAGCTTTCAATGCAGCAGCCAGAGTGATCCTGTTAGCATGTACATCCGATCAGGCCCCTCCTCTGCTTGAAAGTCTCTCATGGCTGCATCCTTTTCAGGGTGGAAGTCAGGCCCTGCAGGCCTGGTCCCCCGACCTCCTCTCCCTGAAGCCACATTGGCCTCCTTGCTGCTGGGTACCCCCACCCCTGCTGGGATCCCATCCCTCAAATAGCAATGTGGCTCACACCTGCATCTCCTTCAGGGATTTGCCCAAATGTTGCCTTCTCATTGAGGCCTGCCTTGACCAACCCTCTTAAAAATGCAAACCAGCACTAGCCCCAGTCCCCACCCTACCCTGCCACACCAAACACTTCCCACCCATCCCCTTCTCTGCTTGCTTTTCCTTCATAGCACGTGTCCTCACCTGGCATAGCATGCATATTTAATTATTGTGCAAGAGAGTCTGTCTCTCCCCAGCAAGACTGGAAACTCCACAGGGCAGGGTTTTTGTTTGTCTCATTCTATTTTATCCCCAGTGCCTACACATGTGCCTACAACATGTGTAATAGAAGATGCTCAACAAATACTTCTTAAATGATTGGTTTTCTTGTGGTCCATATGCCTCATTCTGGAACTTTGTCCCTTGCAGGGGGAATACGAGGTTTTGATGAAATTGTACAATGAAAATGGTTCCACTGTGGCTTGTGCCAACGCGACCGTCGTTTCTTCCTGACTGGGTACTGCAGCTCAGAAGCATGACTAGCCCCGTCCTGTGGAAACTCTGAGCGCCTCAACCCTGTGTAGAAAGAACCAGCCAGTGACGGAGAGAAGCTGCACAAAGGAGCCTCACCCAAGAGCTCAGGTGCTAATTTAAGCCCCAAGACCAGATGTCCTCAGATTTCACAGATGTAATGAAGATGTAATTATCTGTTTCTAATGAGCCTGTGCTAGTCACTGAGCCGTCAGGAAGGTCAAGCATTCTTCTCTAATTGGTCACTTCACAGCAGTCTCACCTGCTTTTCAGATCCTCAGGGGCCCTTCTTCTCGGTTACGGAGAATAAAGAGCTGGCCCACGATCGTTAGTCATGGTTTGTTCAAAGAATCTTAGTGCGACACTGGGTTTAAAATGTGCTTTCCTCCAGATACAAGCGTTTGCTGCTGGCACATCATAAGCAGTTCTAAGACATTCAGGAGGTGACAGCCTGGCTAAAATGAGAGGGAAATGTGCCATTCCTCCCCTGGGCAGGCACCCACACCCTCAGGAGTTGATGAAACCTCATGAAGAGTGACGTCACAACCTCACTTGACAGGAAACATCGAAACCAAACACTCATTTTACCTACATTGTGATTTATCCAAATGCTTGACTATGCCTGAACCCAGCACACAATGGCTCTCATTTATCCATTCATCAATTCCTTCAACGAATAACTTCTGAACCAGGCCCTGTGCTCAGCATGTGGGTAACTCTGGGGAATAAAATAGAAACAGACTCTGCCCTGGCCCTTGTGGAGCACACAGTCCGAGAAATATTAAAAAGCCACACATCTCTCAGTGGATGCATTCATTCGCATAGAATATGCCTGCTTCAAAGCCTCCAGCAAATGGGCAGGCTGCCTGTCCCGTTTGGGGAAACCTGCCGCCTCCTCCTCCATCACATGCCTCCCCAGGGACATGCAGAATCACCCGGCAGGCTCTGTAGATCCTTCCCCACCCTGTGCCCTCTTTCCCACTCCCCCTTCCAGCGAGTGCTCCAGGACCCAATGTCTGCCCCTTGCTCCCGCATGGGTTGGCTTTACCATTTTCAGTTCTTTAATATCCTTGAAAGTGCCAGAATATTTGAGAGCCAAAGAGGAAACAAATCCCCTAATTAAAAAAAAAAAAAAGTTAGTTGCTATTAACTGCTGTACACAATTAAACCACTCGGAATAGCAGACCATAAAAGCCTGGTGAATCAAAATAGTAAAAGCAGCATCTGGGTTATGGGGAGACAAAATTATAGGAGACCCATAATACAGGAGGGAGAAGACGGGCCATGGTCATGCTGGGCCCAGAATCAAGCCCCCTAACCCTCATGGGCGATGACGCTGCTACGTACACAAACAGTACACCGAATAGCCCGCCCTTCACCATTCCCTCCAGCTGAAGACATTTGCAGGCTTCCATTTCAGTAAACGTCCCGGAGCCCAGTAAAGGCCCTGGGTAGACTCTGTACCCAACATGTTCTGTCAGCTCATGATGGCTGCCGCAGCCTCCCAAAGACATGTGCAAAGAACAGGGAATGAGCCTCACTTTCAATTTTTTCAAAACCCAGACGTTCCTTTCCTTGTCGCTTTGCCCCTTTTTAACACTCACTGAAAATGTGTGTGTGTGAGAAAGAGAAAGAGGGAGAGGAAGAGAGAGAGAGAGAGAGAAGAAGGAGGAGGGGGAAAAAGAGAGGAGGAAGGAAGGGAGGGAGGGAGGGAGAGAGAGAAAGAAGGGGAAGAGAAAGTATAAGATGCTACAGGTCTGCATTGAACAGAGATTTCTAACGTGGGGCCAACCCCAGCCGTTAGCCCTGGTTGAGGTCACAGCAGTTTCACTAAGAGTGTGATTTGAGAGGCAAAAAAAAAAAGTTTCTGTTCCTCAAGTTATGTCTGTTCTGTTCTGTTCACAGGCCTTAAATTTCACTATTAATTTCAATCCTGCAAGCTGAGAACATTTTTCAATGTTCAGGAGTCTCCTATTAAAATACAAACAACCCCGATAGGAGAAACGCCAAAATGATTATCATTCCTAAACACTCTGGCAGAACCTGGTCGCTAAGATCAAGTTTGGAATTGCCTCCTCAGGAACCAGAAGTTTTTAAGGGGGAGGTGGGAAACCCCAAGCCAAGCTCTTCCAGCACGTTTTCTTTCTTTTCACTATTTTTTAAACTTTATTTTGTACATTTAATAACTGAAAATATAATATAAACAATAATTGAAAAATGAAAAGAAAACACAGTTGAATAAAAACATACATTTCTCAAATAAATGTACTGGATACACATAATTTTTTTTAATCATACAATATGTTACACAATATATTTAGTTCATAGTAGCACAATCATACAGTATTTGTCCTTTTGTGTCTGGCTTGCTTCGCTCAACATAATGTCCTCCAGGTTCATCCATGTTGTCATATGTTTCACGACTTCATTTCTTCTTACCACTGCATAATATTCCATCATGTGTATACACCACAGTTTGTTTATCCATTTTTGACAGGCTAGCTATCTGTGTGTAGGGTGGGGGGAGGTAGACTTAGAATTTACCAAAGGACCTAAATTTACGTCTCACCATCTCATAAACAGAGATTATTACTGTTTCAGAATTACCAAGTGACCTAAAGATTTCTCCTCAAGCTTTCCTGAAAGAAATCCATTTGATTGGAGAATATGCTACGCCTCCTGGGCCAAAGAACTCTTGTCCCATGGAAATCAGCCAGCTGCATTTTTGTTGGTGACCACAGGTCCTTCTTTATGTTTTTGAGGGAAATCTCAACCTGTGTGTGTGTGTGTGTGTGTATTTTACATTTGGAGGGAAATTCCAGTGCTTAAGGGAAATGTGGTCAGGCTGGGGTCTAAGAAGACTATTCAAGAACCTTTGGGGCAGCTTCATCCCATCCCTTGGAATGTTCCTGACCACAAGGAGCAAAGAACCCATCTCAACTCCCTTAACCACACAGTGAACTCATTGGCTTCTGTGGCTGCTAAGCTCCCAGGTGGGTTCAGCTTCAGCGCTTCCCCCTCAGACACTCTGTCCTATAACCACAGTGGTCTCTGCAGCCCTCGGACTCACATCCACCCCTTTCAAAGCACAGAGCAGGGAACACCTTTAACCCAAAGCCCTGCAGTTCTTTCTGATTGGATGGCTTGGGTCACATGCCCACTCCCAACCAACCACTCTGGCTCTACTCTGATTGGCTTAGCCCAAGTCACATGCTCTACCCCGGGAACTGGACTGGTGTTGGTTTCACTGGAACCACGTGTAAACTTAACAGGAAACCAGACTGCAAAAAGGGTAAAGGGGATAAAAGGGAAAAGATGCTGGATATGAAGGTATGGACTCTAGAATTAGATGTGCCAGCTTCTGTGTTCTGTTAATTGGGCAAGTGACTTAAATTCTCTAAGCCTCGGAGCCGGTGTAGTTCAGTGGTTGAGCACCTGCTTCCCATGTACGAGTCCCAGGGTTCAATCCCCAGTACCTCCTAAAAAAAAAAAGTTCTCTAAGCCTCAGTTTCTTCAATTGTAAATGCTGATTGTAGTAACACTGGCCTTAGAGAGATACTAGGAGAATTCAATGAGAGAATACACACAAAGCGCTTAAAACCGCACCTGCCATGTAACTCAATAAAAGTGAGTTGTTACTGTGTTAGCATGGCTGTTTATCTGTGGAGCTAAAGCCCCGCGTCCTAATTTATCCCTCGCATCCCTCCTACATCAACGGAATAAAAGAACATGAGCCTCGAGTCTCTCTCACACACACAATCTTAAAAGCCGGGCCTTACCCAAAGCGCACACTCCCTTTTAGGTCCCGAAACAGTTTCTGGAGACCTTAATTTCCTGCAAATTTAGCTAGTTTTATTAGACCTAGGATGGGGGCATGGTCAATGAGCAACCTGCTTGGACCATGGACTCTTAAAAGAATTCAAGGGAAACAGTCAGGTACAATTTCCCCCCAAACAGAAACATTATAACCAGACCAAAAGGGCCTGTCAAAGAAAATGGATGTATTTTTAAATTAAACGTGTTTCCTGCAAAAAGCACACACACGTGCAAGAGTGAAGAAGTAAATGGAACATCGTCAAATTTAACAATAGCATCTGCCTTCAGAAAAAAATAACCCAAAATAGCTCCTGAGAGAACCGAAAGGGCCACATCCTGATTACAACCCCAACTCGTTAAGAAGGGGGAGCTTTGTCATCTCAGCAGTACAATTTCACGTTGGATTCGGCTGTATTTTTCTCAGTCAGCAAAACAAGTTCCTCCGTCTAATTTCCCGATCATTTTATCTGGAATTCAGGCAATCCCCAGGAAATGGAAAGCATCTATTTTACATCTAGTTTGGAAATTACTTTGAAAAGTTATTTCAAACTGAACCCTTCAGCTGCCTTCAAATGTGCCAGCCTAAATATTTTTTCCCTGCCCTCTAACCTAGCTTTCTTTTAAGGCGTAGTGACAAAGCCAGACTCTTTCCTCTGCTATCTTGATCTCACTCCTGATACAAAGAGTTTCTACATTGATGTTACTTCAGCTGAAAATAATGATTTCTTCCTCCAGCTTATATTTTTCTGGATTCTCTGAAAACCGGGATGGGAGGAAATAAAGCATCTATGCCATTTAAGCCGTTATCATTTAATTGTGATTTTCCTTCCTTCTCTTCAACTCAGAAGTGGTGGAATAAAAATTTGAGAGGGGCCCAAAGAAAATCATTGAAATGATCAAAGATATGCAACAAGGTTTGCACATCAAGATAGAGTTAAAAGGTCAAAATACATGGGCATAAAAAGACAACATCTGAGAAAGTGGAACAGAAATTTAAAAATTTTTAAATTTCTGCTATTTGAGCTTTTTCTGTGTGCCGGGAATCACGGTAAGCCTTTCACCTGCCTCTCCATACTTAATCTCAATAGCAGTCTCAGGGGTAGGTCATCTGATGATCCATGTTATCGAAGAAGATGGTGGGGTTTAGAGAAGCTAGACAGTTGGCTGAGGGTTACATGAGCTAGTGAGCACAGTCAGAGAGCTGGGATTCAAATCCATCTGACTCCAGACCCATGTTTTCACTACCTGCGGCCACCTTGGAGGTTTGGGTAGAGACTATATAAGGGGTACTTTATGATTTAGTTGTGGGTTTGCAGAATCTGTTAACTTGAACATCAAATAGGCTAAAAATAAAGGTAAGCTAAAGGTGTGTAGATTCAATCACAGATGAGAGTGTCATAACAAGCAGAGGGGACAAAAGACTATGACTGTTCAAGGAATATATAGAACTACTGAGTTCATGGCCTGGAGGAAATCTGTCTTACTCTTCAGCACAACCTTTGGCTGTTCCCTGTTGAGGCTACCTGGGTGGCTGGACCAAAATAGTCTAGCTTTCTTACTTTCTCCTCCCTTCCTTCCTTCCTTCCTCCATAAGCATTTATACACCTCAATCTAACACTTACTGAACACTGTATTAAGTACAATACAAAAAAATATAAATGAATAACATACAATCCCTGTCCAAAATCAGCTTATATTTTAGGAAAAGGGAAGAAGGAAATTATCAAAAAAAGAAAGAAAAAGTCTTTTGAGGGATAGACCATTGTAAGTAACAAAAGAGAAGAACACAGTACTGCTTACAGTTTAAGTTGAGAGATGACATGGTTTGGCTTTGTGGTGTGGGAGCATGTGAGCTGGGCCTTGCAGGATGGATAGGAGTTTGGTGCTTATGATGCATATGAGGGAAAGTCCCAGTTCTGGGTCTCCAGCTATCAGCACTTAGTGTTTCATTCCAGAGGACTAGGAGACACTATTTCTGCTGCCACCAGGCAATGAATTCAATTTTAGACTACATAAAGTATATAAGAAAAGAACATTTTGCCAAGCTCAGGCTTTTCTGTTAATACTTAGCTGTGATTTTTGAAACTCAACACTCCTCCCTCTAAGCCAGTCCTGCTTGCCAAAGGAGTCTCTTGTCACTCTCCTAAAAGACGCCTTTTGAACCCCATCTGGCCACAGGTTAGTGCCTGTACCAAGTGTGTCCCCTCTTTGATGTTGGAATCCCCTTCAGCTGTGAAGGATGTGGTGCCAACCCCAATGGGAGGTTCCCATGAAGAGGAGAGCACTGGAGGAAGGAAACAGCAGAGACTGTCAACCTGAGAAGGGGTCAGAACAAGGAGGCAAAGCCCAGAATGAAGCTGGGGG